>CM046864.1:36530142-36747755 GCA_025617745.1 Heliocidaris erythrogramma | reverse complement strand
ATATACTTGAGAACGACTATGTGTCGACACACTTAAAAAAAAAATCAAAATAACGTGTAACTTGTCATTCAGGTTCAACATCCAAATCTCACAGAGCTTTATTTGCCGTTGTATCATTTTACAACTGCAACTACCATATTTATCCTTCATAGTAATGAATTTCGAGTCACGCTTAGGTATTTACTTGTATGTTTGCAACGTACATCAGCGTAGCCAGGATTTCATTCGGGGAGGGGCTGACTGACTGCCTGCGCGAAGCGTGTGCCCTGGGAGAGGGTGCGGTGGGGGGGGGGGGGGGGGGGGGGGGTTCCCCCTATGCACAGTAAATACCCTTATTCGATGATAAGTATATATACAAATATATATCTAAAAGTTGTTTTTGTTTTTGTTTTTGTTTTTGTTTTGGGTACGAGTGTTCGTATGAAAAACTTTCATATGGGTTTCAAAATAAGCGCTTATCATATCATATCCAAGCTAAATCAAACAGGGGATCAAATGAACAATATTATATATCGATAAGTGGAAATTTTCACTCTCGGTTTGAACAGACGCTGAAGCATCCCCTCACACTTTCTAGGGTTCGTCATTCCAACAACTTGTCGCTATACAAGTTTTTCAAGTTTTCAAGTTTCAAGTTTATTTTATTTATTTCAACTCTACTCGACTTAACATCATAATAGTATAACAATTAATTACATAGTAAACCATAAAAATGAATATTCAATACAATACCCCAAAAAATATATTTATATATTTATGGTGAACGAAAAGATATATAACAAATGTGTATTTATAGTCTATCCTTTTGTAAATGTATAGCTCAGGAAATGGAGGGATCCACTAAAAAACAGGGCTTGTTGAGTGTGGATCCCTCAAATAAATATTGTAATATGGATTAAGCTGCATAAATATAAAATAAAAAGGTATGTCTTACCAAAGAAAAAAATAATAAAGAATATGCATAGTATAACATATTCTTTGGTGTGAATATAATATGAAAATGACAAATGAGATATGGAGATGAAGAAAAAAAAATATAGATATAACTGAGAGTAAGATGACAAAGTGGTGCGTCTGTGTGAAAAAACAAAAACATGAAGACATAAGCAGTGTATCTTAGGATTTTAGACACCCTGTCTACCAGTGACGGCAAAAGCGAGGGGGTAGATTTTTCTCTCTGTCGGGGGTGGCGGAAAAATCGTTCTTGCCCCTCCCCCTCGCAGCATCAACACCACCGATATTCATAAAGACCACTTATTCATAAGGACCGCTATCCATAACGCGTGACTAAATGAATAGCGGTTTTGTATGAATAGCGGTCCTTCTAAATAGCGAGCAAACCATAGACAAATTACCTCGCTATTCATAAGTACCACTGTTCATAACTATTCATAAGGACCGCTATTCATAACGCGTGTTAAACGAATAGCGAGCGGCCCCCATTTTAAGTCATTTATGAGGGTCGCTATTCATAATCAGAGAAGAGGGTCGCTATTCATAGTCGGAGAAGAGGTTCGCTATTCATAATCAAAGAAGAGGGTCGTCATTTAAATTAAATAAGAAAGGGAAATGGATGAAGGACAAACCAGCGGTACTGCATTTAAGAAAGGCTTAGAATAAATTTCGGCTTTTGTCAAATATATCCATATTTAGAGTGAACTATATTTATCAATGCTCCCCACACTTTAAAAGCCGCTTTGCCAATTCCTTAAAAATTAATAAACGATGGCTAATCCATACATCTACGTGGGAGGAGAGGACCCCCCCCCCCCTCCACACACCCACATCCACACAGATCCTGATTCTCCAGTATCTCAACTCTTGTGGAGACCCTAATCCTTAGCCTTTATCTCAACTTCCCATTCTCAAGTGGGATTGTTGTAGGGGGAAGTTATCTGGAGATTAGTTGTAGGGGGGTAGTTGTCCGGATACGGGCTTAGAAATTTCCGCGAGAAATTTGTTTTGTTTTTTTTTTAATTTTGGGTTGGGATATCAATTCCTTGTAGCAATATTTTCATAATACGTGATTTTAGTAACGTACAATTTATTGGCTTCTACCGTTCTTACAGTGTGCCCCTGTTTATGGCCATGGACGTGGGAATGAAGTATGCCCTCCCACGGTTGGGACTTTCAAATTTCCCTGAGTTAAAATCACCTTTCAGAGCATTTGAGTGCATGTGGTTTCGTGGTAATTACTAACTTGCTTAATTTCATTATTTTCTTTGAAATCTTTATTTCGGTCTTCCTAATGATAATCTTAACAAAAATCATGACAAAAATTATGACCATGTTGATTCAAGATTCAAGATTCATTTATTTAACCATAAGAAAATAACAATATAACGTTAACAATAGTACAGTATACAATTTACAAAAGAAATTACAGGATATGAACATCAAATGTGACCCGCCGCCTCAAAACCTACAATAAGTCTCACGGACCACAACGTAGCAAACAGCCCAAAATAGTAAATTTGCCTGGATCAGTCGATTTTCTGTTTTTGATAGAAATGGGTAGTTTCATTATCATTCTATCATGTCTGAAGTTTGTGAGTCGTAATTCGACTTAGAAATATGTTTTTGAGGCATTTTAAAATGACTCCTTTTTGTCCCCTGCCGAGGTAAAAAATCGAAATCGCCGAAATTTGTAATACTTTCATTCAATGCCAAATTATTACTTTACCTCTAAAGGTATTAGATTGATTTTGACGCGAGTAATGAATAGGTCCTCCTGGAGCAGCGTGGCAAAATTCAGCCTAATCTGATAATCCTTCATACCGGTTGCTATGGCCATTTGAATACCCAGTTTTACATGGGCGCACACAGAGAGCGAAGATTTAGCACTCTTTTGTTCCGAACTTAAATGGCCATTTTCTCTGAATAGGAGTTATTGATTGCTGGTTACATACTGATCCTAAATGTGATATTTAAAGGTGGTATCATTGAGTAAACTAGGCAAGTGATATACCATTGGAAAGCCGAGAATCTTTACTTTCAGAAAATGTATAAAAAAAAGAAATAATTTTGGCGACTTATTGTAGGTTTTGTGGCGTCGGGTCACAAATTATCATTATGGTAAGGACCAAAAGGAAAAAGCAATGCTTGTAATGAAATTGGCCCTGACAAATAATTACATAATAAGTATCAGTGATAAACAAAACAATTGATCGATCGTGGTCCTATGAAGAGTAATCATCATGGTCACCCTCCTCCTCCTCCTGATCATATTATTTGATCATGTTATTTATTGAAGATATATGAGATGTGCTTTTCAATTAATTTGCTAAATTGATTAATGTAATCAAGTTTACGGGGCTAACCGATTGCGCTATTTGTTAGCTCCCTTTACCAAGAAGTTATTGTGATTTTTACCAAGATGGATGTATCATTGTGATTTGGTAATAAACTCTTTCATGGAAGGTGAATTATTGCGGGGGGGGGGGGGTGATGATACAGGCCAATCTTACAGGCCACCCCCCCCCCCCCTCCTGAATTATTTGGGGAATATATCATACATCCTCCCTCCTGTGCTTCCATAGCATTTAAAATATAAATTCTACTACTAGAATCGTCGTTTATGAATTCCCCTTGAAAAAGTACAGGGTATACATGTATATTTCGTATCCAGACAACTACCCCCCTTAGGTCAACTACCCCAGGACATCTCTTCCTTATGTTCGTTCATATTTTCATCCTTTTATCTTTTATCCTCTTCTGTCCTAAACTTAATATTGCTTTATCTTTCTGCATTTGTTTTCCCTAAATTTTCTCATGTTATTCTTTGTTTTAGTATCATTCAGCTTTATACAAACAGACGATTGGTACTACAAAACTTAAAGATAACATTTAACAAATTCATCGTGACGAAGCTTTTCGACCTGCACTCATCGGGTCACAACGCAGGAATGAGAGAATACAAGAAAATACAAAGTCAAGGAAGGGTGTGTATAGCGATCCGGATATGATCCGGGCACGCTAGAATAATCTGCTATTGGTCAGCACTTGTTAAATCGCCCACAACAAAAAAGTGGGGGGGGGGGGGCAAAACGCGTTTTCGACCTCACCATAGGTGTAAATGCATAATTTTGGGAGGGGCTGTAGTTTTTTGTACGAATTTCAAGTTTCCCTTTTCTATGTATGAGCGAGCGAAGCGAGAGAGGTAAAATTTCGACATTTTTGTATTAAAAATGTGCAAAAATTATATGTATTCCAGTATTAAAAATCTAAATATGAGGGTATTGGAGCACCTCGCTGCCCGTGATGAGGTGGTAGTCGAGCCAATATTGCCCTTCCCGAAATCCTGAAGGGGCTGCAACCCTTCGTAAAACCTTTTGAAAATGCGATTTTGTATGCTTTAACATAAATTATACTGGGGTAAAATATTGAAAAAACAAAACAAAACAGGGGCGTAACTAGTACTAACTACGAGGGGGTATGGGGCACGTGCCCCACAAATCAGATGGGGGAGGGGGGGAAAGAAAGAAGAGAAAAGAGAAAAAGACGGGGGAGAAGAAAAGAAAGAGAAATAAGACAATAATTGGACCCCTGTTTTGTTTTGCTTCCTTTTTGTTTTGTTCAAGCGGACCCTGCTCGCCAGCGCCCCCTATAATAAGGGCTGTGTATCATGGATTTTCTATGTTTGCTTTGAACTAAATTCAATTCAATCCAATTTATTCTCATTTCCAGCAAAAACAATTACTCGGAAATTAATCAAAATTAGACATTGAAACATATAAATTATAAAACAATATGATACATTCTGCACGATTTAAGTTTTAGAACTAGTTTTGAATTTACCATGTACATGATGTAAACAATTAATGTATAACTTTTCTTTAAACTTCAGCATCAACCTGACATTATTCCATCAGTGCCAATGGTATACTATATCATACTGCTTGTATGCAAATAACCATAGGACCAACGGCTTTAAGTCCTCTCCTAGGGACTTGGGGTTAACGCCTTACCAAAGGACACGAGTGCATCCTGGTTTCGAACCCGGGTACTTCAATTACAAAGCCACCGCTCGACCACTGACTGATGGCAACACCTACTACAGCAACCCCCCACCCGCACACAGGCTATGCCATTTATGAATTACTTTGAGGAAAATAATCAGTAATGTGTGCTTGTACCGAGGTAAGGTGGGTCGAATGGCGCAACGTGGTCGGACTGATTGGGTGGGGTGGGGCACAGGGGCTTAGCCAGGATTTTTCAATAGGGGGAGGGGGCAGACGTGAAGGATCCAACCGCGTAGCCAGAACTTCATTTTAGGGGCCATTTGTGAGCACAAATTTTGGTGATGAGCAGGCTCTGCGTGCTCCCGGGGGACTTTTCCCCCTCCCGCGCGAAGCGCGAAATCTCTGACGTTTTATAGCAAATTTGAGATAAAGATAATGCCTCTTAGCACCTACTGTAGACGGAAAGTTAGTTCGACGTCGAGACTGCTTGTCAATTATTTGGACGCACAGGCGTAGCCAGGATTTTTCAATGGGGGGGGGGGGGGGGGGGTGGGAGACGTAAAGGATCCAACCGCATAGCCAGGATTTCATTTTAGGTGGGGGCGGTTGGGGCACGGGCACGCGCAGAGTGCGAATGGTGATGAGTACGCAAAGCGTGCTCCCAGGGGGTGGGTGCAGGGAGGGGCAGTTTCCTCCCTTCCGCGTAGCGCGAAAGCTCATAGGTTTTACAGCAAATCTGAGAGAAAGACGGCCCGTAGCACTTTTTTTAAGGCGGAAAGTTAGTTCGATCCCCTGGCTGCTTTTCAGTTATATTGGACGGAAAACTGCACTGTATGTAACAGTGTGTGGTGAAGGGAAAGGGAGTTTCCCTTCCCCCCGCGAAACGCGAAAGCTTTGACGTTTTAGCAAATTTGAGAGAAAGATAACGGCTTTTAGGTGGAAAATTATAGTTCGACGCCCGGACCGCTTTTCAATTATGTGGACGCAACATTTCACATGCGAGGGAGCGAAGTCAGTGGCGTATCTAGGGATTATGGCGCCCCGGGCAACAATGAAGTTAGGCCCCCCCCCCCCCCCCCCCCCCCCCCCCCCCCCCCCCCCCCCCCCCCCCCCCCCCCCCCCCCCCCCGAGTGCCCAAACTTATCTAATACCCCTTTCCCACTGCCGTCCAAATTTGGTCCGCACCAGGTCCGGACCAAAATTATGTCCGTCGCAAGTGCTTTCACACCGCCGTGAAGATTTAGGTCGGACCTGGGCCGGACCAAACATATCCGTCGCAGTTGCCACGGAAACCACTTACCCCCCTCATGAAGCGCGCGACATTTGGAACTGGCTAGCTAGCTAGCTTCGCGCGAAACCCTCGCTCGCTCATGATCACGTACGTACGTGTATTCGTATGTTTGTGTAAAGTGGACTGTTTTGATTGTGTTCTTCATCATGAAAAGTTTACTCGAGTTATTTTTTTCAGTGCTTTTACTAAACACTGTGGGATGCAGACAAGTTATGACTGCTTTAGATCAATCCTTCCGTTGACGTAGAGAAGTGAAAAGGAAGAGAGTGCTGTTTGCTCTTGCTCAAGAAGAAGGGAGTCGCCGGCGTAGTCATTCTCGCCGAAGACTGCTGATGATGATGTCGTACCTCGCTGCAGTATATGCAATGGGCAGTACAGCTTTGACAGGTATCACAAGAGCAGCTCAATGCTAGTGTACACATTGCCTAGACTAGTACATAACGCAGAACTAGCAGCTGACCCAGCCGGAAGCAGAAGTAGAGATCACGTATATGAAGGCAGGGCGGGTCATGCATTTGGTCCGGACCAAATTCTTTGTGCTTTTCACACCAAATTTGGTCCGGACCTGGTCCGGACCTGAAACACCTCTTGGTCCGGACCAAATTTTGGTCCGCACTAACTTTTTGGTCCGGACCAAATGCTTTCACATCAAGATTTGGTCCGGCCCAGGTCCGGACCTGGTCCGGACCAAAGCTTGATGTGAAAGGGGTATAAGCGAGGGGAGCAAGGCAACCGAGCGGCAAATTTTTCAATTTTTAACAGTAAAGAACGCATTTCTTGTGCATTTTACCCAGGAAATTTTGCATTTGACCACCGCAGCTGAGCGGTTGATAAACACTGATAACATTGATAACATTGATAAACGATTTTCTATTCACTCACTTCTATAATCGGGAGCAGAACTAACAAAACCCTATAGGCTTGAGAAAGATTCGAGAAATTCAGCAAGGCAACCTGAAGTTGAGATTTCTTTCAGAAGTTTGCAAATGCTGCTTTATACACTTTATCCTATATTGGGAGCGCAATATTTAGCAGGACTCATAAGAAACTTACATAATATAGAGAGCAAGCAATTACATCTTTATTTTTTCAAACTTTTTTAACCATTTAAGCTATTTAAGAACTATATACTGGGGGGAGCGAAATTACGAGATCCTGAAAGAAAATAATTATGCGAGGGAGCAAAGCGACCAGCTTTGGAAAATTTTCGCATTTCCAACCTTCAAAAACGAGATTTCTAGTGCATTTACCTTGCGGATTTGGGGCGGTGATCCGTAAAGATTATGATTTTTATTCAGTTCCCCCTATTTTTCTTTCTCTCCCCTTTCTCCTCCCCCCCCCCTTCCCTCCCGAAGCGCGAAAACTTTGACGTTTTAGCAAATTCTGAGAGCCATATAACAGCTTGTAGCCCCTTTTTAGGCCTCTTTTTCTCACTTCCCCTGCTTTTTCGCTCTCGTTCTCGCCATTTTCTTTTTGGTGGCTGAATAGGGGGGCCATGCCCCCCGGTGCCCCCTGTCTAAGCCAGTGTTTGGACGCAATACTACATTATATTTAATATGGGTTAGTGCAGGGATGGGGAGGGGTGTCCCCCCTTCCCGGGCAAAGCGCGTAAGCTCGTAGCAAATTTCATAGCGCCTTTTCAGGCTTTTTTCTCTCACTTCCTCCGCTTTTTCGATGTCACCTGATTTTAAGGGGGTGAATGGAGTTGGGTGGGGGTGGGGTAGGGGGAGGAGCATGGCTCTCCCCCCCCCCCCTTTTGCCCGCCTGGCTAAGCCGGGGTGTATTTGTTTCATCGCCCCTCCCATTATTATTGCTTCGACACAGCCGTGGAGTTGTCTCCCATCCAATATTATCATTTTGTTTGCTAATTTATTTTTTTCATATTTGAGTGTTTCATCGAGCAATGAAAATCATATTCCAATATTTTACAAATAATCATAACCCTAACCTCTTCTTCGAATAGAATAGCGACCCTATTTTTCGATTATAAAAAGCGACCCTCCTACCCGATTTTGAATAGCCACCCCCTTCTTTGATTATGAATAGCGACCCTCTTCTCTGGTTATGGAAAACGACCCTCCCTTCCGATTATAAATAGCGACCCTTTTCTTTGATTATGAATAGTGACCCTCTTCTCCGATTATGAGTAGCAACCCTCTTCTCCGTTTATGAATACCACCCTGATAGCAGAAAGTGTTAAAAATGACGTGATATTTACGTCGTGGTTTTCGTCTTTTTTACATCCTGTAATTACGTCAATAAGACGACAACTTGCACCAACGCAAGACGTCAAGGGGACGTCTTATTTTGACGTCATCTCTACGTCTTCATTCCTCTTTCCTGATAGCAGAAAGTGTTAAAAATGACGTGATATTTACGTCGCGGTTTTCGTCTTCTTTACGTCCTGTAATTACGTCAATAAGACGACAACTTGCCCCAACGCAAGATGTCAAGAGGACGTCTTATTTTGACGTCATCTCTACGTCTTGTACACTGTAAAAACTAAACTGCTACTTTTAGGGGCATGTACAGTGACTGCACCTGAAATGCTGTTTATAGCACTTGGAGTGTGCCAATTTACCAGCAAAATAAAAGTGACCGTGGCGAGCCTCGAACCAGGTTCCGCTGATTGAGAGGTGCTGACGTTACCGATGGACTAACGAATGCTTCTTGCAATCCAGTTTAGTCATGGGAGTCAAGTAGATAACATGAACTATGTGGTGTCGTAAATTCACTATGTAACGGCTTGTCTCGAATGGGTGGGGTGCGGGAGCGGGATGGGGCGGGGATGGGAGCGGGAACGGGCACACCCTTTCGAGACAAGCCCCCCGGTTATCTCGAATGGACGCGTTCCCAGCGAGAAGTTCAATGAACGCGCCACTTCGAGACAACCGGGGGGGGGGGGGGGGGGGGGGGGGGCTTTCCTCGAATGAGTGTGTTGAGTAGACTTTTGTAACAGACGTTTTAGAATTTTTTTTGAAAAATGTATTACTCTTGCTGGTTTTTTCGTTTTTCTTTTGTCTAAGATGTAGAAAATATAACCGGCAGTGGCGGCACCAGGATTTTTAAAGTGGGGTGGGGGGGGGGGGGGGCAAATGGGGGCAAAAGAAATTGTTGGGGGCAAGGGCGGACAAACAAAATTTTCCACCCTTTTATTTTTTTCACTCCGAAAATTATTGGGGGCAACTGGGGGGCAAAGCTTCTGACTGGGGGGCAAATGCCCCCCCCCCCAATGCCCCGGTGCCGTCACTGATAACGGGGGTTGTCAAATGAATGTATGAGGTTGCATGAATTCATAATGGAATGTTCATTTAAAAGTCAAAGGTCTGGTCGGGCAGACAGTCCAGAATAGAATGTTAATTCACTGCGGCGTATTTTTTTACGGGGGGGGGGAGGCACAAGATGGCCATGCCCCACCCCTTATTGGTGGGTGAGTAAGAAAATAGGAAGATGAATGAGGAAGATGAAAAAATATTCCCGGGAAAATGTAAATAGGGTCAATTTCGCAGACTCTGGTGGTTTCCTCCCGGGGATAGGTGGGGGGGGGGGGGGTGGGGTTAATTTGCCCCCCAGTCAGAAGCTTTGCCCCCCCAGTTGCCCCCAATAATTTTCGGAGTGAAAAAAATAAAAGGGTTGAAAATTTTGTTTGTCCGCCCTTGCCCCCAACAATTTCTTTTGCCCCCCCCCCCCCCATTTGCCCCCCCCCCCCCACCCCACTTTTAAAAATCCTGGTGGCCGCCACTGCCGGTTATATTTTCTACATCTTAGACAAAAGAAAAACGAAAAAAAACAGCAAGAGTACATTTTTCAAAAAAAAATTCTAAAACGTCTGTTACAAAAGTCTACTCAACACACTCATTCGAGGAAAGCCCCCCCGGTTGTCTCGAAGTGGCGCGTTCATTGAACTTCTCGCTGGGAAACGCGTCCATTCGAGATAACCGGGGGGGCTTGTCTCGAAAGGGTGTGCCCGTTCCCGCTCCCATATTTTCAATATCCGTAATGCTCCTATTTTGTATAAAATAAACAATTGCTTGCTTCCAAGCCAAAATTCTTTAAACGACCCACCCTTGTCAAACAATGTGAAGTTTCTCTTCTTTCAAAAATGCGCTGGGCTGTAGAGAATTTGTTTCTTTCCTACAATAAATGAAGTCCAAAAGGCAAGATTTAGCTCGCCTTTTGAGTGCATTATTTATTTTATCTACACGTATCCCATCTATCTATCTATATATCCATCTATCTTTTCATGCACGCATCCCTCTATCTATCTATTTATCTATCTACCTGTATTCCTCTACCTGTATATCTTTATAAAAGATATATTTTTATGTAAGCATGTTTCTTATTTGTAATTAGTTTTTCATTTATTTTAATGACAGTCATGTAGTTTAAACTTCATACCGGTTGTTTATAATCAAATATGCATGGACTTTATCAGTCAGTATTAGGATTTTGATAACTCGATAGTACCTACAGAGTTACATTTTAGTGATACAGGTACGCTTGTCTTTCGCAAAGTTCTCAAGGCTACAGAGGGCGCTCTTTCATTTTTTAGAAACTTCATTAAAAAAAAATAAAAATTAATAACTCACACTATGAACATGGCGAACAAAGAAGCCAGGCGCGGATCCAGAGGGGGGGGGGGGGGGGGGGGCGCAAGGGGGGGGGGCGTGCGCCCCCCCCCCCCCCCCCCCCCCCCCCCCCCCCCCCCCCCGTTTTGTCTCACAAAGTATGCCCCCGGACATCCTCAGTGTGCGCCCCCCCCCCCCCCTTTCTGAAAATCCTGTATCCGCCCCTGGAAGCGGACAAAATATACAGCTCCTCATGTACCTTCCACACTTGCTCTGGTAGACAAAAGAAACATACTCTTCATTGTATTATATATATAAAAATATGTAGAACAGGTGTCACATGCATATTCACCTGTTCTTTTATTTTACATAATAGCAATGAAGGGATGGTCTTTTGTCTACCAGAACAATTGAGGAGCTGTATATTTGTCCGCTTACTTTTTTCATCGTGTTCATAGTGTAATTTTTCAGTTAGCTGAATATTATTACTTTATTATTATATGCACTATCAAAGTTTACTTTCAAGTAATGACATTATACATTGCAAATTTCTCATTATTATAAATAGTTTCCAGTAGCCCCCCCCCCCCCCCCCCCCCATTTAAGTCACTCTACGTACCATATGCCTGAGCTTTAAGTTAACCGTTTTCACTTGTTGATATACAAGCGTAGATATCGCATTATCAATTTTCTAAAGTAGGATAATCATTGTAATACGAGAAATATGCTATTTTCCACTGGATTTTGGCAGCCAATCAGAAATCGGTATTTTAATGACGTCATAGGTATTCAAAAATATTTTCATCGGATTCTACGGGTCTGAATACCCATAGACCCATCATCTAAGTTTAAATTTTAAGTAAAACTCAGTGAATATGAATTTTGGCGCACTTTGGAGCCATTCTGGCCCACTGTGCGTCGGTTCCCTGGTTGCTTATAACAAGCATACACATGATTCCTTAGCAGTCAGGTAAAATAAACCATCAAACCTTTTCAAACTTTTCAGAATAAGGAATTTAGTTTCCAACTTTCCGAAGGTTTGCTAATTTAAATTATGATTTTGGCAGATGTTTACGCATATAAGTATTCTATCATGCCAAACTGGATACATAATTTGGTAAAGAGATTTTTTTTCTCACTTCCTCGCATGATACAATGTAAAAGTATGAAACCTAGCCTATTATGTTCAAATTTTTGATATGCTGTGACTTTCCTGTGTGTTTTAAGTTACTATTTACTAATGCAAAATTTCAATACTATGAGAGCAGTTATTTGGTCACTATGCTCTCTCGCCTAATAATAAACTTATTCAAAAGTCATATAATCATGATAATAGGCCTACTGTAGAAACTGTTCTATTGAGAGAAAAAGTGTAAATACTTTGTACTATATGCCCAAAATATGCTCTAGGAAGCTATGTTTAAATACTACAAACAACATTGTGGTCATTTTGCCCAGATTTTCTTGCAACATTTTGGCCACAAATGAGTGTTTCGGTCACTTCTGGTAAGGGGTAATTTTCCCAAACATTCTTATCAGCGAAGGTTTGATAGGCCTATCATATGTAAAAATGTGCCCTGATTCGAGAAAAGGTGGTCTTATTGACAAACTAACAACGGAGTGGTAATTGTGGCCACTATTTGACCAAAAATGACCATTTAAGCCACTAACAAATAATTCGTTTGAATGATTGTTTATTAAAAACAAATAACAACTTATCGTACATGTATTATCAAATTGTAATAATTCATGTCTTCCTTACCCTCGAACGAATGTTGGCATTCGTGTGAGATTAGCCTGCATCTTGGTCCTGCAAAATTTAATCAAAAAGATAAAATAATCAATGAAGTCTGAGGTAAGCGAAACCTAGGGCCTGGTCGAAACCTCACCCAAGGTTATAAACTTAGTTCACCGATTTATGAAATGCCTAATGTCTGTCATTTCATCCTGCACATATCACCATAATACCGCAATTAAATGCAAATACATTATTTTCATTTCTGTTTTATTTTTGAAAATCATATTAATCTCGTATTGTCATTCCGTTACATAATAACGTTCAATTGGCCGTTCATAAATCAGTGGGCTAGGTTTAACGTATCAGGAAGCCGCTTTCAAGAACATGGGCATAAAGGTTTGGAGTACACGACAGATTCATCGAAATCCACTTACCACTTACAGTGTTTATTGGCGAATTTAGGGGGGGGGGGGGGGTTACAAGTAATGACAAATTCATTAAAAATGTTTGATGCTTGTATTGCTAATTAGTAAACAGAAAGACTTTATATTGAATTGTAGTGAGAGTTTATCGAAAAGTTGTCAAGAAACTTTACATACACTTCAAACAAACTAGTCATGTGTGACTAAATTACTTGATCATCTACACTAAGTCAAATTTGAAGAAAACCATTATTAAAACTGTCACAACAGAGATTAAGAATTCCAAAGAATAAATAATATATTATATTATTAATATGCCGAAAGATTTGTTTACAAATTAATAAATAATATGTTGAAATTATTTTACAATGACAGACCAAAATTGATTCGTTGTCAGTGACAGTGTACACTATGCATGGATTACAAACATGAAAGTACACACATGGGACTACAATCTGCATTATGAATAGGCCAACTCGCCTTCGCCACTATTTCTTTGGAATTTTGCTTGGTTTCTCTGGCATTCCTTTTCATTTTTCTTTTTTCTGGGATTTTATATCTGCAAGCTCCATCACAGTAGAATTCAGTGAAGTAATAAAAATCTTGATGAAAGCAATAATTTCCACCACGTATCGCAGAAAGCTGAACAGATTCTCTCACACACAGAGTACTATGCCTAGCTGGTTTGTGTGGCGATTTCTGAATGGTCAGTTAGGACAGTGATGGTTTAGCTTTAGCCAATCAGGATACAGGATATATAAAATAGATATAGGCCTTTTGCATGAAAGGTATTTTGGATTTAGGCCCTTTTGAATGAAAACATGAATTTCATGTCCATTTTTAATAAACTTCCTGAAACTTTTGGGAGTTGGACTATAGTCAGTTTGATGCACATGGTGACTTAAGCATGCAAAAAAAGAACTGCCAAATGATAAAATATGGATTTAGTCCCTTTTGCATGTCAGCTCTTCATATCATGATTCTGAAAATGTAATAGAACCTTACGTCGGAAATACGGTGATTATACGAACCTTCGGAATAATGAACCCTATCAGTCAGACCAACTCCGTAATACCGAGCACGGGTATATACTCCGAAAACGGCGTATAGTACAAGATGAATATAGAGCCCTCATCGTTCAGTGCGAGGCAGTGTGTACAAAAGGCATGGGGAAAATTGTGCAGTGTCGACCTGCTGTTGATAATATATTTTTTCAAAAATAATGCTGCGGATATATTTATTTCAAATGTTTGTCATTTGAAATTCACTTCATATGACGAATCATTCAAGGATTTTGAAGATAATTGACACGCAGCATTATTTTTAAGAATATGTATATCGTTGGCAGGTTGACTTTGCAAGATTATCCACATGCCTTTTGTACACTCTGTCTCATACTGAACGATGAGGGCTCTATATTCATCTTGTTCTATACGCCGTTTCGGAGTATATATCTGTGCTCGGTATTACGGAGTTGGGTCTGACTGCCTATCTTATTTTTGTAATAAGCCATTTCGGAGATGCAGTCTGAGCATGAGCAGATAAAGGTCATCTGTACAAAATTCTAAAAACCCACTGACACTAATATTCGATATGTGCTCATGAATGTCATGTAATCATTATTCAATTATGCACTAATGGTGCATTCCATGACATCCAGGTGGAAGTATTCTTTTTTAAAGGGGGAAACAAAAGCTATTCATGAGGCACCTCTATCACTCCCAGAGTTATTTTTCTGAAGTGCACATAAAGGGACCCTCCATGTCTAAAATATCTGTCGATAGTTGGGGTCATTTGTACCATGCGCTAACCCCGAACTGGCTTATTATGAATCTTTGGAGTAATGCAATAATTGTCCGGAATAATGAAACAAATTCAGAATTATCGCCTGATTACTGTTTGTGAATTACGAACCTTCGGAAAATCGGACCTTCGGAAAAATAAGTGCCCCCCCCCCCCTCCCATTTTATCAACGCTTACACTGCCTCTCGACACTCAGATTTACATGTATGTAAATGAGGTCTGGTATTGAGACACACTGTAAAACATATTAGGTGAAAAACTGCCAACACTAGGGTAATTATGACTACGTCCGACAAAATATTGGGCAACTATATGCCCAACTCGGACGATTTTTGCTCAATTTGTAGTAAAGATGATCTTAATTGTCCGAAACATTACATAAAAGGGCACAAAATTGCCCAAAGTGGTCGGAAACATGTTAGTGAAAGAACCCTGTGGAGCAATTTTTCAAACCATTTTTTTTCTAACGGTGCAGCTCTTTGATTGAAACAAACAATCATTTTCAATTATGCTAATGACGGAAAAAATTCTCATAGAATGAAGAAAAACTTACATTGATTGTTCTGGACTACAGATCAATTATATCTGTCAAAAGATTTTAATCCTTTTGAGACACTTGACATTTTGTGGTTTTGGCTCAATAACTTTTGATTCAGAGCCCTAAAAAATATACCAGATGCATGAGTAAACAGATTAAAAAGAATCTGCAAACACAATGTGTCGATTTTTGTTGCCTACCATTTTGCGTTTGATGACAAGAATTTTAAAGAGGAGAATAAGCCTTAAAATCCTTAAATTGGCAAGAAATTTAGAGGTTCATAATCATTGTTTTGCATCAAAACCTGTATATTTTCCAACTTTTTCGTCAGATTTCCTAACCATATATGTTTTCATATGGAAAACAAGCTGCTGAAAACTGCTTATCCAATAATAGCGAGCCAGTGGAGTAAAAATGAGTCAAAAGGGGCCTGATCTTGCTAGGATCGAAATTATTGGATAAGCAGTTTTCAGCAGCTTGTTTTCCATATTTAGTTCCTTCTCTGCTGTTGCATCACTTCACCGTGATCCTCCTTAACCTCTTTGTTTTGTCTGTCCTGTTTTGGTTAGTTGTTTTAGTCCCAGTTTATGTTTTTTTTCTTTCTCCTACAGTTCGACTTTCAGATTACTCCTTGCTTTTGACTCCCCACACTCCCCTTTTGTCTCCATTGTTTTGTGACCCCAGCCACTCCCTTACAGCTTATGATAGATGTATACTGTTTTGCGTCTGTAGTCTATATATATATATGCTTGTCTTGCTTTTTATGTTTGTCTTTTTGCCTCTGACGAAGATTCTGCTAGGATCGAAAGCTCAGGCCCCTTTTGACTCCATTATGTTTTCAAAGACATTGCATTCATTAAAATTATGAATCATTAAAAAAAATATTATTGTTGCCACTTTGAAAGGTGATCAACTGAACCCTTAATTTTGCTTTGTCATGAAAGTGTTAATAGAAAACGTATACGCTCTGAGTAATGGGCAAAACCGACCAGCTACTCCAGATTCATATGTATAACAAACGGTCTCATGTAAGTATGGGTCAATGTGATTGGCAAAAAGATTTTGCTATGTTTTGTTATATTTTGAAGGTCGAAAAAAAATGTCCTACATAATAAACGATTCGGAATTAACTCGAGCTAGTTTCTCAAATTGACTTAATATCATTTTGTATTGTTTAGCTTTCAGACCATAAAATGTAAATGCAATAATGAAAAAATATTGTGCACACGTGGGACATGGTTAAATTTCAAATCTGTATTTTCATTTCATTTATATTTTACTTTGTTGTCGTTATTATTATTACTATTATTATAGTGATGATCATCATCAGCAGCATCATCATATAGGTTTTAATTATTCAGCGTTAACTCATTTGGAATCTGCTTTAACCTGCTTATTATTATTACCAGAAAATGGCAAAAGACAGACCAACATCTCTATCAGCTCAAGTTATGTGACAGGAAGAAAATCTCACCGTTTGAAGTTTCAGTGGGAAAAGCCTTACATATGGCAGGGTAGCAGGGTCCTCTCAGGACAACCATGTCACCTGGTGATTGTTGTATTCCTGTTAAAGATAATAAACATGGCAATTGTTTATAGTGAATACAGTAATCCAAACTTTCGAACATTTCAAAGCATGATTAGTATCTTTGTCATTATAGAATATTCAAAAAATCAAAAACTCTTTAGGGAAAGGTAATATTTACTCAAGTAAGTCTGACACAATTTCAACACATTTCATCGTAATAGAATCAAATTGTTGAAACAAAAATTAAAACGTTGGGCTGGTTTTCATTACCAAAATCTTTACAAAACTCTTTTGAATCGAAAGCACAATAAAGAACTATTTTGGAGATATTGATTTGAGGTTAAGGAATAATGGTGAAGAGGTCCCACATTCATACCTAGAAATAATGGAAGTTCGCAGTTCAGTTAATCACACTTCTCTGCATAGCAAGGATTATATCAATGGAGTGCATAGGGGTTCATTGCTTTCTTCAAGGTGGACACCGGAATGTTTTATTTATTTCATTCATTTTTGGTTTCCATTATATATTTTGGGTTTTGTTTTGCAACAGAGTGTTAATTAAACACTTTGATATTATTCCGATAGGGAACACTATTTGTGTGTGTGTGTGGGGGGGGGGGGGGGGGGGGACATATCCCCGGCCCTCTTTGTGTGAAATACTGATAAACGGAACAAACCTTAACAACACGGAAATACATGTTCTTCCAGACCTATATACGAGCCCATCAATAATTTGTAGACTCGTTTAAAAGAAGAAAATGAGAAGCTTATGGAATATTGATGATATGAAACTATAACTAAAACCTCCTCACACGCCCCCACACGCCCGCACCCCCTTCCACACACACCCATTATGGACCCACTCTACACTATTGTGTATAACCATCATGGTTCATTCAATGACGACATAGTCTCACCTCCTGTCGAATTAATGAGATTCAGTTGAAGCTGAAATCCCATCTTAGTGAGACGCTCATTACTGGTAAACTGCATCCAACCTGTTAACCATTCTAACCTGGATAGGAAAACGGGCAATATAGGGTCACATTTTATCCATACAGATTCAAAGGCAAAAGTGTTCCGACTACGTCTACGGATGTATTAACTTAAAGGGGAATAAAAGGCAACAAACATTAGCCTATAATCATGTAGATAAATGTCAGCCTATTACAAATATCTTGAAATTACTCCTATTTGATTATTTAAGAAGGAAAACAGTGTCTCAAAAAGTTGCAGTTTCCTTGCTTGACATTATCCCATGGGGGCTGCCATTTTCTTTACAAAGTAATGTCAGAGCAGTTCTATTTGGGAGATACCCACTGACCTATACACTAGCTACCATGACACTCATGATCAGCTGTGGAATGCATGACAGTGGATTTTCTCATAATACCATTTTTGTAGTCATGTGCATTCAAATGAAGATACTTTTATCCTGTCATATAACCTGTTTGTGTCAAGATATTTAGTTCAGCTGTTTCTTTTGTTAAGCAAGTTATGGCATACACTTGTAGTTGCTTGGTCTGACAAAGGTTTGTCAGTTCTTCAAAGAAGTGACAAAAACTACAACTGCTCTTAGATATCACCTGTGCGAGACAATGGGGGTACCAAGATGGCTGCCATTTTGCATGGGTGGCTTTAGTTGTACAATAGCTATTCATTATGCAACATCTTATCCATTGTTTACAGGTAAATGGACATGTACCGCAATGACATCACAGTTTTTCAAAATGGCAGCCCCCATGGGATAATATCTAGCAAGAAATCTGCAAACTTTAGAGAGACTGTTCTCCTTACTGAGTAATCAAATCAGAGTATTTTCAAGATATTTTGAACAGGCTGAGAATTTTCCACATGATTATCAGCTACTGTATGTTGAGTTTCATTCTCCTTTAAGAGAAAGTGTTCGTCGCTAATCAGTCAGACCCAACTTCGAAAAACCGAGCACAGGTTTATACTCCGAAAACGGCGTATAGAGCAAGATGAATATAGAGCCCTCATCGTTCAGTGCGAGACAGTGTGTACAAAAGGCATGGGGAAAACCTGCAATGTCGACCTGCTGTTGATAATATAATTTTCAAATATAATCTGCGGATATATTTATTTCAAATGTTTGTCATTTGAAAGTCATTTCATATGGCGAATCATTCACTTTGAAGGTAATTGACTGACAACATTATTTTTAAGAATAATATCGTTGGCAGGTTGTACACACTTCCTCTCACTGAGCGATTAGGGCTCTATATTCACACGCCGTTTTCGGAGTATATACCCGTGCTCGGTTTTCCGAAGTTGGGTCTGACTGCTAATAATGGGTCTGTTCTTCTACACTTTCAATTCAACTACGCAATAATTATTGCTGCTAAGTATAATCGATATAGTAAATACAGCCGCGGTGATAGTATAGTTTGGTAAGTAATGTAGTATACTCTATGTTATGGAATAAGTGAATGCTTTCATATGAACCTTATATCTGAAGGTAATACGTCACCAGAGAGCTCCATCTTCTTGCTCCAAGGCCTACGGTAGGTGGGTGAATCTCCAGTCCCAATTATAAGGGGGTCATAATCTTGTTCAGTGCTGAAACCTAAAAACTGTATGAGTACATGATAGCTCGGTGGTGCTGTGATGTACCACATGTAGACCAAGCTGGTAGGATAATTTGAAGGATAGTTTGGAGATGAGATGATCTGGCTTACTCCAACAGAGAGATTCACGTTTTCCTCTGTAAACAAGGGTTAGTGAGAAAGTACTTGACAAAATAGGTGTCTTCGACTAAGCGGGGACATTTCACTGCATTTAATCCGTACAATCACTTTCTCTCGTCATAATTGCACAAAAGTGATACATTAACTTCTTCGCAATAACATACATTATAGTCAAATATCACCAATCCAATGATTGTTACCAGTACCGTAAGTCATCGCATAGTCAATGTTCATACAAACATAAAAATGAAGACAACTTCCAGGGGATGAAAAATAAATTCTTGAACGCATTTCTAATATCATAAGTGTAGGTATCTTAACTCTCAAAATCTAATCTAAAACGCTTCAGAACATGCGCATTTACAGAGTTCGTGTATTCAACTATTGCATAGTGATTTTCATATCAAAATTTACACTTGCTTTACCACACATCACAGCAATGTCTGCAATTGAAACATGTTATATGTAATGTACATGCATGTACATTAAACATAAATTAACCACTTAAACCAATTAACAGTATTCAGCTCTGTATTTCAAGAGTGGAAAGCTAAATTTTGCAGCATAATCATGCTCACCTCTGATAAGTGACCTTTTTTCTTCGTATCACTGCCCATTCTTCTTTCTAATAAGTGCCCCTTTTAAGCTCAGATAAGTGCCCCCTTTGAACCCCGACTAGTTTTCTCTGATTGGTGCCCATTTTCCGTTCCAATAGTGCAATATTTCCTTATGATAACTGCCCTTTTCACCTCTGATAAATGCCTCTTTTAAAGTGTCCCTTTTAATTCCGATCAGTGCCCCTTTTTCTTTCTAATAGTATTATGTTTCTCTTTTGATAAGTGGCCCTTCTGTTTTTTGATAAGTGCCCTACCTATATATTTAATGTATTATACCTATATACTCCGATGTCGCTTACTGTTTCCTAAAGTCCACAAAAGAGCCAAATACCTAGCTTCAAATAATCAGAGAGGCTTCATAATAATAGATCCCCTACTGATATCAGCTCAATGAGAGGCACTGGAGCAGGGGGCAGGAGCAGCACAATTTCCTAAATTATACAAGAATGAGCAGTGCCCCTAAATCATAACAGGTGAAGGAGGACAATTTTTTTTGTCTCAAGCTCGCTCGCTACGCTCGCTCGCATTTGCCATTGCCTTCTTATCATATTATGAAAATCGCTGCTATTCAAAATATCATCAACATTTTGCTCGTTCGCTTCGCTCGTTCGCAAATCAACAATCAGACCATTACACTTAACTGCAAAGTAGTCTTTATCTCAAAAACATGTTAAGACATAAACAATGTGTCGAAAATGATCCTCGATAGTGTATTAATCAGAATGCAGCGGTATACTAATGTCTCAAAGTGGCATTCCGCCTTGTTTTCACCCTTTGTAGGTGCCATCCCCCCAAAAGTGCCCCTTTTTGTTTGGCCCCCACCCCCCCCCCTTTGAAAGACGCTCCGCCGCCCCTGCACGTGATTAAAGGGTAAGGGTACAAGTTTTAATCTTAATTGCGATATGTATTAAAATGTGTAATATGCTATGCAGATCGAGCCTCATTATTTTCAGCTTTCATTTCTGTTCTGTTGTTGCATCGTTTCTTTCCATATACATATTTGCTATAATTTTAAAGCCTGATAAATTGTCAGCTCCATTTACCCCCCACCCCCGATTATCTAGTTGCGGGATGATCAGTACTAATGAACATAAAGGGAGATGTTTCAAACCGGGTCCGGCCGCTATTCATAAGGACTGCTATTAATAGAAAACCACTATTTATTTAACACGCGTTATGAATAGCGGTCATTATGAAGAGTTATTGATATTGAATGGAGGTCCTTATGAATAGCGAGGCAATTTGTCTATGGTTTGCTCTCTATTTAGAGAGCAAACCAAAGAAAACCGCTGTTCATGTAGTCAGGCATTATGGATAGCGGTCCTTATGAATAAGTGGTCCTTATGACTAGCGGTCCCTATGACTAGCGAGGTTAGCCCTTTTAAACATGCATTTTGTCATCAAAGTCGCATCTGCTGATTACACTGAATTTCATTGTGACCCGTTTAAAAAACATTCTTTCCTTATATAATTTTATTTTAATTGTTTTATAGATATGGTTACATGTTATGATATAATGAGTGACTGTTATTATGAACATGATTAAAATACAACATACTAGTAGTCTTTTTATAATGCATTGATATGCATGATTAACTCTATCATTCATTATATACATTCATAAACGTGTTTTTGCCCCCCCCCCCCCCCTCCCTCTAATAAACCGGCCAAAAAACATATTTTTTAAATATTATTTTCATTAAAAAGAAAAAAAAAATCTTCCATTGCTACTCGCAATGAAAAAAGGGTGGTCAATCTGTGTTTTCATCGATCACAAGCTCAGAAATTCTTAACCTACTTATTCTTGCTGTTCTGCTTCTCACGTTGTATGCTTTTATTTGAAAGACCCCTGCCATCAAAATGCAAGTGGATACCAGTCCTGCTGGCGTGCAATTCTACATACATCTCATATTATATTTAGGTATTTAAACTTCTAAATATGTTTCAAAGATTTTTGAATATTTTTTGAAATAATTTTCTACAACCTGCTAAGCCCCACCCACTTAAAGAAAAAAAAATCCTCCAGACTATTTGTCCCCTGTGACATCATGTCAATCATCAGTGAGCTAATAGCGATTTTACATTCCACTATTCTACAATACAATAGACAGTGATCCCCCAGCTGAGCACACACTCATAATATAATTGCATATGCTTTCATACAATACCTCCTCATTGCCTTTGTTTCCTGCTGATGCTACAGCATGTCTGACATAGCAACTCCTATGTTGTTATTGTATGTTGTATTGTAACAGTTGTCCGCTTTAAAAAAGTCAAATACCAATTTCACTTGCAAAATCGTTATTAGCTCACTAATGATTGACAGATGATGTCAAATGGGGCAAATGGTCTAAAGGATTTTTTAAGAGGGTGGGGCTTAGCAGGTTGTAGAAAATTATTTCAAAAAATATTCAAAAATCTATGAAACATATTTAGAAGTTTAAATACCTAAATATAATATGAGATGTATGTAGAATTGCACGCCAGCAGGTATCCACTTGCATTTTGATAACCATAACCAATGTAACCATAGCACCCAAGGTCCATCTCACGTCAGTCACAAACGAAAAATAGAAAAAACGAAAAAATAGAACGATCGCAAAGTGTTTCAAAAAACCAAATGGCAATTAATAATTAAAGTGTTAAACTTCCGATATTCAGGCAGCCACCACTTTATATTCGGGCAGCGAGGAGAACAAATATCCACATATTTGGCAGCGAGGTTTCGAGATAATTATGTAATTTCTGTATGTAACTTCTATACATTTTCACTACGAAAAATTCAAACAAAATGCTTGCTCGCTTCGCTCGTTCGCCAAAAATTTGAAAGTGAAAATTTGATATTCGGGCAAACGGCGTCAGCCCCCTGCTTGCGAAGATGTGCCTGTATGAACAGGATCTCCACATCTGTGATTTTATTTTATTATTATATGTGGGGGATTATGGGGCAGCATTTTTGTCGGCAAATTTGGGTGACACGCCCTAACAATTGGTCGGCAAATTCGGGTGTCACACCCTTAAAATTCACACCCCACCCCCCCCCCCCCATTCAAAATAGTCTAGCGACGCCCTTGTATCTATGTACGTTTCTTTTCAGCTCTTATGGTTTATCATCCCATTTTTCATTTCCTTACTCATCTCCCTCTCTTTTTCCCTTACTCCTTTTTCTCTCGTCCCCCTCTATTTTTCTCCCTTTCACCTCTCTCTTTAAATGTCTTTTTTTTTCGTTTTATTTAAACAGGATCGCCCCGTCAGCAATCATGCACATTACTGTTTTCCAAGGGGCCCTGTATACAAAATTAATACAAGACAACAATCATGAATATACAACATAATATAACTCATTTCAAGTCAAAACAAACATGAAAAAACAATTCAGACAAAAGAATTAAGTAGAGAAAGAGACTAGATAATAATAACTTTAACCTGCATTTAACAAAGACTGAGGAACCGGAAACTGACTGAATTTGATAAAAGAGTATTCCCCCCCCCCCCTAATAGTCTTGATAATGTGATACCATGACAATGATTTGTTAAAAGTGGTCATGTGTGCCAGAATTCACTTGCCTGGAATGAAAGTTGCAGAAACAGTAACACCCACAACAAATTTTCTGTGAAATATAATTATACCAAGTCAACTATTACTAACAAACCCAATTAACTTCACCATCTATTCTATACTACACAAATCAATACGTTCGTATTATCCTTTTATCCTTTCACAGGTTTAGCCCCGCTCCTGACGGGCTAGCTGACCCCCCAATTCCCGCTAGAATGACGTGGACTCTCTCGACTCTCTCAACCCCACTGTGCTGGCAGAGTATCTTAAAGGTGCATCATGTGAATTTGAAAAGATGATGGCCAAGGCCATGAAAACTATGTTGGGGAGAATCCAGCAAGTTCAAGAGGCCCTTGAGTTTGAGGGACAACGAGTAAGTGACCTCGAGAAGAAAAATAAAGAATTGGAGACCAGATTGACCAAGGTGGAGAACATATGGAAAACTGTTTTGCATTTGACCCGGAGCGGCCTACGGATGCCTTATAATACGTGAAAATTCGAGTATATACCCCCCTTCCAGCAAAAAATCGCGTGCCAAAAGAAAACACAATGAGCTTTTACAAACCCTCGCCCTGCAAATCAAAGTTTAAACCTTTAACTTTTCAATGAATATATTCTTGAAGCAATTTTAATTCCGGAAATTAAGGCGTTTTTGGACTAAAGTTGGACCTAAAATCATCCAAAATTGGAGAGACTATGGCGCTTTGGCACAAATTACGTTAATTCTGCTGACATTGCTCAATGAAAATGAGCCTCAATCAGCACGAGAATTGTGTGGAGAAAATCGAGGATATCATCAAAGCCAGGTTTGACATGGATGTCAAGATGGATCGTGCACATCGAGATGGTAAAAAGGGTGAAAAACCGCGTCACATCCTCGTGAAAACCTTGTCATATCGTGAGAAGGTTGACATCATGAAGAGGGCAAGGGAAGCTCTGAAAGATAATAAGTACTACGTCGTTGATGACCTAACGAAAGTGGACCTTGCTGGAAAGAAAAGGTATAAGAAGGAAGTTCAAGATCTCTTCGTGAAGGGAACTAAACTACGATTTTATGCAGGAGTTTGGAGGGGAACTGGAGGTGCCCCGTACTTCAACTAAATTCACTATCGCTGCAAAGGCCGGTAGTGTAGCTTTAACTGACCACAAGCTCGACTATTAGGCGGGTCGGTTTTGTTTACATTACAGCCTTCAATGCCCTCTTTGTGTGTAGTCCACTGGCACTGTTACATTTATTTTTGCCTAATCCATCTACTGTACACAGTGTCCTGGCGATTTAAAAAAGACACATATATTATGTCTGGGAGATACAGGGACTCAACTTCGGTTTTGTTTACTTTATAGCTTACTATCTAGGAAATAAGTTAATGCCCTCTTTGTGTAGTCTACTGGCACTGTTACATTTATCTTTGCCTACTCCATCTACTGTACAGTGTCCTAGTTATCTCATATCATTTGTGTTAGCTACTAAAAATACAAATATATTATCTCTGGAGTGTTTATCTTTTTTTTAATTTTTATGTATATTTCTTCTGCGCAATTCCTGTTCGCTCTTTTAAAAACCCTGGATCTGCCCGTGGTACTGCGCAAACCCAACATTACTTGACTACCCTGGTCATTAAACAGACTTACATGTGCGTATGAAAACGGAAAAAAAATTGTTTGTCACATGGTATTACTTATCAATCCAATTGGAGTCTTTGAACCTTTTTCTTTTTCTTTTTCCTTCTCCTTCTTCTTCTCCTTCTTTTTCTTTTTCTTTTTCTTTTTCTTTTTCTTTTTCTTTTTCTTTTTCTTTTTCTTTTTCTTTTTCTTTTTCTTTTTCTTTTTCTTCTTCTTCTTCTTCTTCTTCTTCTCCTTCTTCTTCTCTTTCTTTTTCTTTTTCTTTTTCTATATCTTCTTCTTCTTCTTCTTCCTCTTTGCGAGTTTTGATAGGATAAACTAATATGGACCCAATACAGATGAGCACTCCACCTATACCGTCGACATGGTTGATGAATCATTCTGAATTTTTAAAACAAACTTGTTTCCGATATATTATTTTTTACGCCATTTTGGCAATACACCACAATATTCCATATTGACGGTCTTCAAGTATCAAAAGGCGTGATCCTCTCTGAAAATTTGGTCAATATTTTTTCTAGTTAGGTGCTGATTTTTGTGTTTTCTAACGTCCCGTTATACTACTTCCTGCTGACAAAGTTTGGTGCGTAGGGTAGATGGGGTAAAATCACCCTAATTAATATTTTGGTTCTGTTTCGGGGGCTGGGGGGGGGGGGGGGCTAAACCCCAGGGCTACGGTCAGCCTGACAACCTTTTTGTCAGTGACTTAGATGGTCTAAGTACAAATCTTATGGCGAGACAGGCTCCCAGACTATATTGTCGATAACCATCACAGTTCAATGCAAATGGAAGTTTATAACTTGTAATCTCACCTATTAAATCAACGAGACTCAGCTGAAGTTGAAATCCCCTCTCAGTGACGACACCATCGCTGGTGAACTCCATCCAACCTGTTGGCTCGTCTAATCTGGATAAGCAATAAGATTACATGTTTCCAGTATTTTTAAATACAAAGAAAAAACAGCTCTGACCTTCTGAAGAAAAAAAATTACCGAAAGATATATTTTTAGAGAGGCTCATGCCTTTTGATATTTTAGCGCTTATACAATAAACTATATCATGTATATATTCCTTGCTGCCACGTCCATAGCAATATACTAAATACGGCTGCGGTCATAGTATAGTTTAATATATATATGTTTAATGTTAATATAATACTCCGAATTATGTTATGCAATAAAATGTCTGATTTTATACGAACATTATATCTGGAGGTAATACGTAACCAGACAGCTCCACCTTCACAGTCGAAAGGGAGGTTGGTGAATCTCCAGTCCCAATTCTAAGAATGTCCCAATGGCCTTCAGTGTTGAAATCGAAGAACTGTATGAGCACATGATAGCCCGGTAGTGATCTGATGTACCACTTGTATTCCAAGTTGATAGGGTAATTTGAAGGATAGTTTGGAGAAGAGATATTCCAGGTAGGTCCAACAGAGAGATTCACATATTCCTCTGTAAAACATGGATTAAGGGAAAATACTTTACCAAAAAAAAAGTGTCTACGTTTAAACTGGGACATTAAATTTTGACTTCATTCCTTCCGTACAATCACGTTGTAGACCTAATATAACAACATCAGTAATAGTTTCCCCAATTAACTTCTTCGCAAAAAATACGTAATCAGGTAATCAATATCACCAATGATTAAAGGGGGAAGAAGAGAGGCGGAAGAAAGAGGGAGGGGAAAAGAGAGGAGAAGGTATGGAGGAGAGAAGGGGAAAGAATGCGATAAAAGGAGGAGAAGGGCGAATGAGAGAGGGATTAGAACAGAGAGGGAAGGGGAGAAGGGAGAGGACAGGGAAGGGCGAAAAGAGAGAAAGAGAAGGATAGGGGGTGGAAAGGAAAGAAAACGGAAGAACAAAAATGAAGGAAGGATCACAACGCGGATATATATATAGAGAGAGAAAGAATGGAAAGGGAGTGAAAAGAGGTTAAGGTTAAAGAGGGGAAAGGGACAGAGATGGATGATGGGAAGAAACGTGTGAAAGGAGATGGGAAGAGAAGTGATCAGGGGAAAGGGAGGGAGAAAGGCGGAAGGAGAGAGTGGAGGGAACAGGGATGAAAATGGGGGATAACAGGAATAAATTGGGGAAGGTGATAGGTACTGAGAAAGGAAATCTACAGAACTTGGGAGCAGAGCCAGAGAGGGAGCAGAGAGGGATAGGATGTGACGGGGTGAAGAAGATAAGAAAGAAACAGGTGGAAGAATAATGCAGGATGAATTGGATTGGGGGAGGAGATAGGCGAGAGATGGGGAGGGGCATTCGGGGGGGGGGTGAAATGAGGAGGGAAGAAGGGGGAGACAGGGGAGGACGAGGAGAGAATTGCATAGGAGAGAAGAAAGAGGGAAGGAACAGATAAAAAAGAGATTAAGGGAGGGAAGAAGGGGAAGGACGGGTAAAATAGGGAGATAGAGAGGGATGAGAGAGAGGAGAATGGATGAGCAAAGGTGAGATAAAGGGGGCTAAAACCTAGATGAACGAGAGGGATAGGAAATGAAAAGGAGTCGGGGAGAAAAGGGGGATTAGAATGGAGATGGAGAAAGAGAAAAGGGACAACGGAGAGAGCCAGAAAGAGAGGAGAGGCAAAGGAGAGAGCCAGGGAATAGCACTGAGAACAGAAAGGAGATGGAAAAGGAAAGGAGAGGGGGGGGGGAGAAGGGAAAGGGGTAGGCGGAAGTAAGGAACAGAGTGGTGGTCAGGGAGAGGGAAAGGGTTGTGGGTATGGGAAAGGAGTTGAGAAAGCGGGCAAGAGGGATTTATAGGAGTAGAGGAAAAAGAAGGGGGACAAGGGAAGTTGGGAGTGGTGCGCAGGAGAGAGGGAAACGAGCAGTGAGGAAAGTTGGGAAAGGCCAAGGAAGAGAAGAAAAGAAAATTAGGGGAGAAATGGAGGGAAGAGATATGGTCGATGGGAGGAAAGGGAAGACAGGGGAAAGGAGAGGAGAATGTGAACGGATTACAAGAAAGGAGAGAGATAAGCTAGGGGCCCCGAGGAAACAGGAATGTGGGGAGGAACAGAGAGGCTTAAATGCGGGAGGGAAGATGAGAGAAAGGGTTGTGGATATGGGAAAGGAGTTGAGAAGGCGGGAAAGAAGACCTCAGGAGAGGGGAGAGGGTGAAAAAAGAGGTGATGGGAAGAGGAAAAGGAGGCAGTGAGGTGAATAAAAGTTGGTTTAGTGGCAGAGGAGGGAACAATATGAAACATGTGAAAAGAGGGGAGAGAGTGGCGCAGTGGAAACAGGAAGGGGAGAGGGAAATGACAAGGGAAAGGAAGAGTATTGCGTAGAAGAGAGGGAAAGGGACAGGGTGGAAAGGTGGAAAATGGAGGGGTTTAAAGGAAAATAAGGGGAGAGGTGGGAGGGGAGGGGCGAACGAAAAAGGTAATAGACGAAGAAGGGGAGGGAGAGGAGGGGTGTAAGAGGAAGAGGAGGGCGGAGATCAGAGTGGAGGGAGGAGATAAAGGAGAAGAGGTTGGGGAAAGAGATTGTAAGGAACAAAGATGAACAATGGGAAGAAAGGGAGGAGAGAAGGGGAAATAAGAGCAGAAAGGGGAGCTAAAGAACATTGGAGTAGGAAGGTAAAGAAGGGGAGTGGGGAGTGGAAGCTAGGGATGGAGTGAAGGAAAAAGAGTAAGAAAGGTGGAAGAATGTATCTGTAAGTAGAATCATATGGGGAAGTAGGAGAAAGTGGAAGAGAAAGGGGGCATTAAGAAGTTGAAAGGGGGTTGGGGTGACAGAGGTCGAAGATGGGAAAAGGGAGTGTAGTTCTGGAAAGGAGGGGAGAGGGGGTAGGAGAGACTGAGTGGCAAAAATGGAGAGGAAAAAGCACCCAGAGTAAGGAGGAGAGGAAAATAAAACGGAACGAATAGCGGGGGGAGGAAGGGGGAAGGGAGGCGAAAGAAAGAGTGGATGGGGAGAGGGAATTGCTAAGAGGTAGGGGGATGGGGTCATCCCTATTGCTAGAAGGTCCGATAGTTAGCCGGTCCGATAGACCGACACCTAATAGATAGAAGGTTCGATAGTCCGAATGTTCATGAGGGTCCAATAGAAGGTTCTATAGACCGAATCGGCAAAAGGGTCCGATAGTTTGAAGGTTCAGTAAGGGTCCGATAGTTAGAAGGTCCGATAGACCGACAATAAATACGTAAAATAGTGGATAAAATGATAAGTGGATAAAAAAATAAGTGGTTAAAATAAGTGGGGGCGTTATGTTTTCAGATGTTTTAAAATGTGGGGGCGGGAATACCCTCCCCCTCCCACTTTTCATGCCTGAAAAGGGGGTTCCAACCACAGCAAAAGCAAAAAAAGGAAGAGGTTGAAAGGAAAAGAAGAGTAAAAGAAAAGAAGAAATCAGAAAGGAATGAGAAGAAAACAGAATTAAAAAACTTCGCTCACTAGCATTATTAGGGTTTTTTACCAATGCCCATAATATTTTATTATTGATATTAATTATTAATATAATCGCCATATTTATGCATATAAACCAATGCCAATTATATTAATAAGTCATATTCTTATGGAAGTTATTTGGTTTGCATCTTGAATCTCTAGCTAATGTTATGCTATTTTCTACTCAAAGAATGTTAGCAACATAACTAAAAGGAATCGACCAGCAAGTTGACCTAAAGGGGCTAAAGAGATGAATTATCAGAAAAAAATGGCCTGTGACCAATAGTCTCTTCCCAATATGAGAACGGAATATGCCGATAACATGTTACACAGATTATGAGAACGGAATAACAATACGCTAGAACCTATTCTCAAGATACAAAAGTCTTCTTTTTCTCTCTTTCTCTCTCTCGTTTTGCTCGCTCATACAATCAAGAAACTCGGCCTAGATTGTTTCTTGCTGCAAGCACCTCTTACGTCCTGCAGCAACAAGAAGACGAATATCATAATATTCGGGCAGTGAGGTATCCGACAATTCTCGAATTCCCCAATCTCCCCCCCCCCCCCCCCCCCCCCCAAAAAAAAAAAAAAAAAAAAAAAAAAAGTGGTATAATTTACCTGACAGAGTCCACAGACTAAGATTTGCCACAGGGTAGTAATATAAAAGTCAACCCTGAAAAAAAATGGAAACGCCCCCCTCCCAAGAAGGTTGTAGGGCCTAATTGAAACAATTTCATTTTATCGGTCAGAATCTTTTGTTGTCAGAATCTTTTGTTACTTTTAGAAGAGACCTTCGGGCATGATGAGCCTCGGGGCTTTAGTGTGCACCATATATAATGATGATGATGCTCTGATAAAAATACTTTTAACATGTTGAAAATGTATAAAACAAAACTTTAAAATAATTTCCTCATTTATTATTTTTTTTAGGGGGGAGGGTGGGCCTACAGACCTAGTGCGTCGGTTTATTACAATACACATAGAAGAAGATAAGGCATTTGCCCTTTTCCTTTTATGAGATAAAACTATTAAAAACTTATTGTATCCACTTATTTTACCTTTTTTACGTTATTGTCGGTCTATCGGACCTTCTAACTATCGGACCTCTACTGAACCTTCGGACTATCGGACCCTTTTGCCGATTCGGTCTATCGAACCTTCTATCTATCGGACCTTCTTACTATCGGACCCTCCGCCGATTCGATCTATAGAACCTTCTGACTATCGGACCCTCCGCCGATTCGATCTATAGAACCGTCTGTCTATTGGACCCTCTCGTAAATTCGGTCTATCGAACCTTCTATCTCGTGGGTGTCGGTCTATCGGACCCGATAACTATCGGGCCTTCTAGCTATAGGGGATGAGGGGGGAAGGAGGGAGTGTGAGAGGAGAAAGAAGGGGAGGGAAAAGGGAGGAGGTAGTAGAGGAAATGAAGGGGAGAAAGGGGAAGAAGGGGATAAATGGAGGAGAGGGGCGAAGAGAGAGGGAATAGAGGGGAGGGAGGGGTGAAGGGGAGAGAGATGAGGGGCGGAGATGAGTGCGAGGAAAACCCGTAAAATAGGATCAAATAGCGGACGGACTTGCAGAGGGGTCATCCCTATAGCTAGAAGGTCCGATAGTTAGCGGGTCCGATAGACCGACACCCAATAGATAGAAGGTTCGATAGACCGAATGTACGAGCGGGTCCAATAGACAGAAGGTTCTATAGACCGGATCGGCAGGAGGGTCCGATAGTCCGAAGGTTCTATAGATCGAATGACCAACGGGTCCGATAGATAGAAGGTTCGATAGACCGAATGTACGAGAGGGCCCTATAGACAGAAGGTTCTATAGTCCGAATCGGCAAAAGGGTCCGATAGTCCGAAGGTTCAGTAGGGGTCCGATAGTTAGAAGGTCCGATAGACCAACAATAAATACGTAAAAAAGGTAAAATAGCGGATAAAATGATACGTGGGTAAAAAATAGTTGCTTAAAATAAGTGGGGGCGTTCCAACCAAAGAAAAAGCAAAAAAAGAAGAGGTTGAAAAGGAAAGAAGAAAAGAAAAGAAATGAAAAGAAGAGAAAAAGAAAAGAGAAGAAAACAAAAATTCAAAAACTTCGCTCACTAGCATTATTACGGTTATTTAACAATGCCAATTATATGTTCATTATTGATATTAATTAGTTATTAATATAATCGCCATATTTATGTATATAAACCAATGCCAATTATATTAATAAGTCATATTCGTATGGAAGTTATTTGGTTTGCATCTTGAATCTCTAGCTAATGTTATGCTATTTTTCGAATCAAAGAATGTTAGCAACAAAACTGAAAAGAATCGAGCGGCAAGTTGACCTAAAGTGGCTAATTAAGAGATGAATTTTCAGAAATAATGGCATGTGACCAATAGTCTCTTCCCAATATGAGAACGGAAGATGCCGATGACATGTTACACAGATTATCAGAACGGAATAACAATACGCTATAACCTATTCTCAGGATACAAAATTCTTCTTTTTTTTCTCTCTCTCTCTCTCGTTCGCTCGCTTGGCTCGCTCATACAATCAAGAAACTAGGCCTAGATTGTTTCTTGCTGCAAGCACCTCTTACGTCCTGCAGCAACAAGAAGCCCGAATATCATAATATTCGGGCAGTGAGGTATCCGACTATTCTCGAATTCCCCCACCCCCCCCCCCAAAAAAAAAATGGTATAATTTACCCGACGGAGTCCACAGACTAAAATTTGCCAAAAAGTAGTAGTATGGGTGTAGTTGGTGAACATTCAAAAAAGTATAAACGCTGACATCATAGCTGGTAGGAAAATATCACCTGACAACCCTAATTTTTTTTTTTTAATGGAAACGCCCCCTCCCAAGAAGGTGGTAGGGACTAATTGAAACAATTTCATTTTTATCGGGCAGATTCTTTTGTTGTCAGAATCTTATCTTTTGTTAAATCTAATAAAAATTCAACTATAAAGTGTGCCCCACATAAGATTTCTTTGTTTAAAAAATAACACTTGTCTTTGAAGGGGACGCCCTTTCCTCAGCTTGCTCCACTAGAAAAAAATGCTTCGAGCATGATGGGCCTCGGGGCTTTAGTGTGCACCATATAATTAGATTTCCATGTTTCAAACAATGGTCAGCGTTCCTCATTGCCAATACATCGGGTTAGTGGCAAAATTAACAGGGGGCTGAGCTGCATGGGTGGACCACCCCCGCCCCACGGTGATGATGATGATGCTCTGATAAAAATACTTTTAACATGTTGAAAATGTATAAAACAAAACTTTAAAATAAGTTCCCCATTTCCTTTTCTTTTTTTTTTTGGGGGGGGGGGGGGTACGTGGGCCTAAAGACCTAGTGCATCGGTTTATTACAATACACATAGAAAAAGATAAGGCATTACCCTTTTGCTTTTATGAGATAAAACTATTAAAAACTTATTGTATCCACTTATTTTACCGTTTTTACGTTATTGTCGGTCTATCGGACCTTCTTACTATCGTACCCCTACTGAACCTTCGGACTATCGGACCCTTTTTCCGATTCGGTCTATAGAACCTTCTGTCTATCGGACCTTCTTACTATCGTACCCCTACTGAACCTTCGGACTATCGGACCCTTTTTCCGATTCGGTCTATAGAACCTTCTGTCTATCGGACCTTCCGACTATCGGACCCCGTTGGATATTCGATCTATAGAACCTTCGGACTATCGGACCCTTTTGCCGATTCGGTCTATAGAACCTTCTGTCTATCGGACCTTCTGACTATCGGACCCCGTTGGACATTCGATCTATAGAACCTTCGGACTATCGGACCCTCCGCCGATTCGGTCTATCGAACCTTCTATCTACTGGGTGTCGGTCTATCGGACCCGCTAACTATCGGACCTTCTAGCTATAGGGCTGTAACCCTTGCAGAAGAACAGCCATTGGCTGTAGCAAGTGTTGCCGTGTTGAAATAAAATGAAATGAGGGAGGAGAGAAAGAGAGAGAGAGAAAAAAAAAGATAGGGAAAGAGAAAGGAATGTCAGGGAAAAGGGGTGGTAAGAGAGGGGAGGAACAGAGATGAGCGATGGGAGGAAAAGGAGGAGCGAGGGGAAGGAGAGGAGAATGGGAAAGGATTCTAAAAAAGGAGAAAGAAAAGGTCAGGAGGAAAAATGGAGTGCAACGAAAGGAGAAGAGAGATGGGGAAGGAGGATAGAGGAAGCACAGGGGAAAGGGAAGGGATGGGAAATGGAGAAGGGAGCTTATGAAAGAAAGAACACGAACAAGCGAGGGAAGTATAGTGAGCAGAGACGAGGGGACTGGAGCAGGAGTTAATTTGGGATGAATCAGGAAGGAAATAGAGGAATGAGATATGCAGGAATGAGAGGGAAAGAAAATGAGTAGAAGAGACCAGAGAAGAGAGAATGAAGAGAGGGAAAGATGTTGGGGGATATGACCGGATGGATGAGGAAGATAGGAAGAGAGTTGAATGAGGGATAGTTTTAGACAAAATTAATGATAGGAAGATTGTTCCTGAGCTAAGAGATATGGAGATGAAGAAGGAGAGGAGGATGGAGAGAATGTTTGGCAGAGGGTGGAGAAAGAAAGAGAGAGAGAGGGGGGGGGGGGGGGTCAAAGGGTTTTGGGCCGAAACCTTGTAGTTCAGCCGGTATAGGTATTTTTTTTTGAAAATCCATTATGATGAAGCTTATAATGCACTTTTCAAAAATAGTATTGCGCGGATATGTAAAAATTTTCATAACTCCAACCTTGCCCATATTTAAGGAAATTCTAACCAATCCCTCGTGTCTGCTTAACTCGATAACCTTGGTCTATCGTGGTCTGGAATAGAGATGACAGAGACAATACATATCTTTATCAAAATCAGTGCCGAACAAGTTAATCCATGGTACAGTATAATACTGTACCACTGCATAGATGCGCATTTTAAAAAGGGACAGTATGTTGATGTTCAGATGTTGTTGTTCTGAAATCTAGATGCTAGATAAATACCATCCGCCCGAGTTTCTATTGTGCCTGTTTGAGGAATCTTTTGTAGTGATACTATCGGTACCGGATGCAAGATAAACTTCTTCAGTGCTATTGCACGTTAACCACATTAATTTTTTTTTTTTTTTTTTTTTTGGGGGGGGGGGAATAGTCATTATGTTAATGCTTAGGAGTTTGGCATAGAATTGACATTTTTAAAGATACATAACGGTGCTACAACGTATTTATAACAATGATTAGTTATTGAGAAAAAAAATTGTGTCACGAGCTTCACCCTATGAAATACTGCTAACAACATTTTATGAACTGATTTGGAACAGTACGCTTTATCTCGTTAATCACACCACATCCGAAAACTATTAAAGTGCTTACCCCTTTCTTGTAGTACCTGCGGTTGAGCAGGTCCAATCAGAATCATCACCAGGATACACGTGATGAGATACATCTTGAAAGATAAGTCCACTAATCCAATTGGGAAAACAAGATGGCGTAATAACTTTTTTACAATATAACAATTTTAGGGTAACGGTTTGAATTCGACAACAATAAACTTTGTGACTTCTTCGCTGCCTGAAATGATTGTGAACCGACTGTTTTAATTTCAGGTGATAATACCAGGATGAAATTGTTATGTGTGCATACGGGCGCAAAATCACTTCATTTTTGTCTGCCAGGATAATGCTATTTGATTTCAGTCGTAAATTGTACAATTATTGAAAGTTGTGACAATCATTCAATACTGTCATACTCCAAACTCTTTACATGCCATAGCCCCTTAAGAAAAACTCGCCATAGCCCCTTAAGAAAAACTCCTCACTCTTGTTGCGCTTAGCAACGTGCTCTCGTATTATTATTTGGGGATGAAACATCTATCAAAATGAAGACTTTTAGTTAATTTTTTAAAGGGTATTTAATGGTAGATGCCTGGTAATTGTTGTTTAAAGCCATTTAATGTACTAACAAAGAAAGATGTTATCAAGTAAAACTAATTATATGGCTCTTGCTATGTCAGGCACGCAGGATGGCAAGTGATATTGCTTATAAGTTACAGTAGGGGTTATAAACCCAAACATCACCTGAAGCCAACAGTTGATCGAATGCAGGCTGTGCACCGTGAGTAATGTATAGTGAAAGTATTTCTCCCCGCTCAACTTGGCTGCATAGTGATTGGACTTACTTCTTTTAACTGTGGCAAGAATAGGTTTCTCGCTGCTAAAAATAAAAAAAGTTAAAACTGTAACTGTGGCAAAATGCAAACTAACGAGTTCATTAAATAAGCGACAGTTTATGTTCGATATGCAACCACTGATTATCTTCATGCCTGTAAAACCCAAGAAGACAATCTTGCCAAAAGAACAAAACAAATACCAAAAAAAAAAATGATGATGATTTTTTTCCCCTTTCTTGTTAGCGTTTATTAATCTGACCTCTATGTAATCCAATCCTCTGTGTGCAATGAAAAAAGAAGCTGATTCGAAGTAAAATCTGAACTTATATGTAATCATGTAAGCTATAATGGTTGTCTGAGGAAGCAATTTTCTCAAAAAAACAAGTTGTTGAGTCTCCTCGCAAGCAAATGCTAATTAGTACACCTGAAGATGCAAATAATAGCCTAGCAAAAGCAATTGCTTTGCTTTAACTAGTTTTATGAATATGGCCCAATCTGGATCTTGCTATATACAGTGTGTAGCCCTATTCTTGACATTTTCACACATCATTTTTTGACTGTATAATAAGTTCTATCTATCCCGAGGGAAGTCGTGATTAATTAAATCGCGATTACATTGCTCTTAACTCTTGTATTATGATGAGGTAAACAATGTTTTCAATAGCTCAAATTATTAGGGAGTAGCAATTTAGCCAGTCGAGGGCTCATCTTTGGTTAATTAAAGGTAATCATTAAAAAAAAATTCTTCAATATTTTTCCCTCCACAGGGATTTTATTGATATTCATTCGTAACAAATTAACAAAATACATTCAAGGTAAATCACATTTATAATGTATATACATAATACACTAATAATTCAAAATAATTCAAAATACAAATGTTTCTTGAACTGTCGGGCTCACAGAAGACAAACTTATTTTCAATAGTGTATTCATGGAATCCATGAAGAAAAAGCGAAACAATACAAACACATACATGTATCATCTTTTGATTATTTTGGTATATAAATACTTATTTTGCCACTGCTAGTTATTTGGAAAATACATCAATTTTTGTTGGATTTGATTTATGCATTCCGAAAATGTAGAAACACTCCTTCGTAACAGACATACATTTTGCACTAACAATCATAAATAACATTACATTGTAAGAAAATGAAATAGGACGATTCAAAAAGCAGGAATTGTCGTGTGAACAAGTCCCCTCTGTTCAACTATGATGTACAGGCTATATGATATAGATATTTATAATCCCGGGTGTGCACAAATACAAGTACGATATAAATAGCTATATATTTTACATAAATTAACAATCAGCTTGATCATGTATTAACATAAACTAGTTGAACTATCCTATGCGATTACCATTGGATAAACTAATGATAGTTCCGGGTATTTCAAAGACATAGGCCAAAAAAGCAATTATAAAGCATCAATACTTTTCTGAAGTATTCACCTGGATTAAAGTCGATAGAATGAAATAACTTTGTCACACTCGAAAACATGTTGGGTAAAATTAAACCCAACATTGGGTAAAAAGGGAATATGCGTGTATGCTGAGTAACATTTTACCCAAGTTTCTACACTTTTTATTCAAAATTGGTAAGATTTCACCCAACAAACATTCATGTTCCCTTTTTACCCAGCTCTTTTAGAGTGCATTGAGAATATAGGGAATTACCTCTATACTATAGAGTAAACGAGTTGTGGTGAAATGGATTAGTCTCCTTACTGTGGATCACAAGGTACGGGGTTCGAATCCCGCCACAGCACTAAAGTCCTTTGGACAAGACGGTACTTAACATTTTGAATAAATTGCTTTCAAAGTTTTAAAGCATAATCTCAACCTCTGTAATGTATAAAGGTTTAATAAAATTGTATATCCTGGGGTAGAACATATTTTAATGTTTAGTTCTATGCTTAATTATTATTATTATTTTTTTTTGGGGGGGGGGGATGAGCTGTAAACATAACCGTTATTTCGTGAAAACACGAAGTCAATTTAAGGACGCGCTCTTTTTTGTTTTCACGGAGTGGAGGATCTCGGCCGCGCACATACAAGGCGGCTGTAAGCCGTCACTTCGTGAACTGAAAATCATTTTACTAGGTATTTTCTTGTTGACGTTATCTCGATAGTTACATAATTAAAAATAATTAAGGTATGAAACTTTGTGAGGTTCAAGATGTTAGTGAATGATGTTCAAAAATTCAAAAAACTCAAAAATCGGAAAAAATATGCGATTTTCCTCATACCGTCACTTCGCGAAATCAGGGACGACTTCACCCTCGTGAAATAAATAGCTATCGTTTGGAAGTTAGCTGTTTCAGCGCCTTCATAGGGACATCTAGGCCAGAGCCGGGGTAACAACCTAAAAGCTCGTACTTGGAAGGGCATAATAAGACACTAGATGCAAATAACAGCCTAGTAAAAGCAATTGCTTTGCTTTAACTAGTTTTATGAACATGGCCCAATCTCGATCTTGCTATATACAGTGTGTAGCCCTATTCTTGACATTTTCACACATCATTCTTTCACTGTATAATAAGTTCTATCTATCCGGAGGGAAGTCGTGATTAATTAAATCGCGATTACAACGCTCTTAACTCTTGTATTATATGAGGTAAACAATGTTTTCAATAGCTCAAATTATTAGGGAGTAGCAATTTAGCCAGTCGAGGGCTCATCTTTGGTTAATTAAAGGTAAAAATTCTTCAATATTTTTCCCTCCACAGGGATTTTATTGATATTCATTCGTAACAAATTAACAAAATACATTCAAGGTAAATCACATTTATAATGTACATAATACAATAATAATTCAAAATAGTTCAAAATACAAATGTTTCTTGAACTGTCGGGCTCACAGAAGACAAACATATTTTCAATAGTGTATTCATGGAATCCATGAAGAAAAAGCAAAAAAATACAAACACATACATGTATCATCTTTTGATTATTTTGGTACATAAATACTTATTTTTGCCACTGCTAGTTATTTGGAAAATACATCAATTTTTGTTGGATTTGATTTATGCATTCCGAAAATGTAGAAACACTCCTTCGTAACAGACATACATTTTGCATTAACAATCATAAATAACATTACATTGTAAGAAAATGAAATAGGACGATTCAAAAAGCAGGAATTGTCGTGTGAACAAGTCCCCTCTGTTCAACTATGATTTACAGGCTATATGATATAGATAGTTATAATCCCAGGTGTGCACAAATACAAATACGATATGAATAGATATATATTTTACATAAATTAACAATCAGCTTGATCATGTATTAACATAAACTAGTTCAACTATCCTCTGCGATTGCCATTGGATAAACTATTGATAGTTCCGGGTATTTCAAAGACATAGGCCAAACCAGTTATAAAGCATCAATACTTTTCTAAAGTATTCACCTGGATTAAAGTCGATAGAATGAAATAACTTTGTGACACTCGAAAACATGTTGGGTAAAATTATACCCAACAATTATGCTGAGTAACATTTTACCCAAGTTTCTCACCCAACAAACATTCCCTTTTTACCCAGCTCTTTTATAGAGTAAACGAGTTGTGGTGAAATGAATTAGTCTCCTTACCGTGGATCACAAGGTACGGGGTTCGAATCCTTTGGGCAAGACGGTACTTAATATTTTCACACTTCGTTACTGTTTTTACGAAGTGACGGATGAGCGCGAAACTAAAATAAAGTTAGTTTTGAATAAATCACTTTCAAAGTTTTAAAGCATAATCTCAACCTCTGTAATGTATAAAGGTTTAACAAATTGTTATATCCTTGGGTAGATCATATTTTAATGTTTAGTTGTATGCTTAATTAATTGCATGATTTTTTTTTTATTTGGGGGGGATATAAGCTGTAAACATAACCGTTATTTCGTGAAAACACAAAATTCAAGGACGCGCTTATGATTTATTTTCACGAAGTGACGGATCTCATCCGCGCGCGTGTAAAAATTATGGGACTTGATCACCGCACATTTACCCGTCATTTGGTGAAAACACAAAGTCAATTCAAGGACGCGCTCTTTTTTGTTTTCACGGAGTGGCGGATCTCGGCCGCGCACATACGAGGCGGCTGTAAGCCGTCACTTCGTGAACTGAAAATCATTTTACTAGGTATTTTCTTAATTTGTAAACAAATCTTTAGGCATTTTTCCAAGTAAGTAGGTATTTTCTTGTTGACGTTATCTCCATAGTTACAAAATTCGAAATTATTATGGTCTGAAACTTTGTGAGGTTCAAGATGTTAGTGAATGATGTTCAAAAATTCAAAAAACTCAAAAATCGGAAAAATATGCGATTTTCCTCATACCGTCACTTCGTGAAATCAGGGACGACTTCACCCTAGTGAAATAAATAGGTATCGGTTGGAAGTTATTGCCTTTGCTGTTTCAGCGCATTCATCTAGGCCAGAGCCGGGGTAATAACCTAAAAGCTCGTACTTGGAAGGACATAATACGACACTAGTTATGTTTATACGTAGTACATAGCATCGATGCTATTAAAGTCTCGAAACTATTTCAGATAGGCCATGATCGACTTGCTTCTATCACCCACTCGTGACTATTCATCGCTCACTGCCAAAACAATACTGCGCCACACACGGTGACCCGAGTATAATTGGTATTGAAGTCTTTGCACAGCGGTCATATCATGCGAAGTTGCGAGTGAAGATAGCAGCGAGTGAAGCAGCGATTGCGCTCACATTACAAATAGTCACAAGCACGGTCGGTGGTCTACCGCAAAGCATCGATGCTTTGTCGCTGGATTCTGAGATTTACTCCTGCCAAACTCGCTGACAGAATAGTTTCGAAACCTAGTTCCAACTCGCTTCTATCTCGTGACTATCTGCGTTCAGACAGCGTTTGGTCTTAAAACTATCTGGTCATCACCAAAATAGTCTCGAAACCTAGATAGCATCGATGCTATCGCTCTACCTGTGAACGTACCTATTGTTAAATATGTGTTATGAGCTATACAGCAAGAACCGAATATAATTATTATTATAACCGGTAACTGTACAATGTATTTTCAACTTTTCAATGTAAGTGTACAGTATAATAAATGAACAAAATAATGTAGATGTACACGTATTGTTAACACATAGCCATGGTCATTTTCTCAGAGAAGATCTGCGTCACAAAGCAATGTGCTTCCATTTTGTGTTAAGTTGTCAGAGTTCCAAATGTTCTGTAAAGAAAATCTAGATTATGTTTATACTCCACAATTACAGTAATCTTTTCCATTGTTGTAAATCATTTCAACTGTGTATTTTCGGTTTGTCACCTTACAAAGGAGGGCATTTTAATACTGCTCGTTTCATAGGTGTAAACATGGTAATGATGGCGCTGGAAGGGAAAAAAACACACACACACACACACACACGCATCCACGTTTACATGGCTTTACTTCCGAGGACAATTATTGTTCCTCTATTGTTACTCGTCCTCGGACAGTCGACGGAATAAGGCATAAATTCATTGTTCGACGTTCGAGGACTATTGTCCGCCTTCCGAGGACCATTGTTGTCATGATTTTTTTTTTGTTCTCTGTCCGAAAATGTCCTCGGACATAATGCTAAACAAACGCAAACACACGCGCACGCACACACGTTTACATGGCTTTACTTCCGAGGACAATTATTGTTCCTCTATTGTTACTCGTCCTCGGACAGTCGACGGAATAAGGCATAAATTCATTGTTCGACGTTCGAGGACTATTGTCCGGCTTCCGAGGACCATTGTTGTCATGATTTTTTTTCGTTCTCTGTCCAAAAATGTCCTCGGACATAATGCTAATCAAACGCACCCACATTCACATACATGCACTTGTGGGGAACTCTATTAATTTCTCCTATTGTATTTTGTACCCCGCAAACACTTCTCCTATGTATTTTGTACCCCACAAGCTTGACGGAATAAAGGCCATCACTGTGCTATAATGTTCTCTGCAGCCCACAACTGCATATATGTAAAAGCATACCAGCGCACACACCCTCACACACTTCACACATACTTGTACACACAAATACACATACATACACACATACGTTTTAGGACATTCTAAAGGTGTTTTTTAAATATTATTTCCTCAGTATTCCCCTCCCTCAAAAGTGTAGGAATGTATACCCCCCCCCCCCTGGATTTACGCCCGTGCTTATATCACATCATGTTGTTTAGGAAAAAAACACGATCGCAAAGGCTTTTAGAAGGGGAAAAACACCCTAATAGGCATTTTCAATAGCCTAGCCGATACAACCTACTGAAATGACAAACATTATAATGCAAAGAACGGTGTTTAAAAGGTTGTTTAAAACTTATACAACCTGTTTAATATTCAAACAAATTATTGTTTACGATATGGACTGTACAACGGGTTGTACCGTTCAAACAACTGTTTGCATAAACAGCGTTTTCTCTGTGTACACAATAGGGTACTGAAATTTCATTCTACATACCAGTAAGTTTATTTCTCGAAAGACTTTGGGGACGTGTAAAAGGTTGTAGGAAATGCATTACCCTTTCTAAGCATACTAAACATTCCAACTTTAATTGATTATACGCATGACAATTAATCATTATCATAAAATTAAACAAATTTCCTATTAGTCCTTTACGTTTCTGCTCCTTACTGTTTTTGTTAAAAGTGAGAAAAGTCTGCAGTTTTCAACAACCAAAAATATATGGTAACATATAGTAATTCTGAGATATTTAGAATACTCTAAACATTGATATAAATTGACCATCATTATGTATATCTTGGTGAAGCAATGTGTGACTGAAAATATCTAGTCTTTATTACAAGCAATGCGCTGACTACATAAAATTGCAAATGCTTAAAGGCTAAAGTAAGAAATTATCATCAAAAATGGTTTTAGCTTTGCCAGGCATGCAGGATGGCAACTGCTATTGTTTCTTCAAACATTACTTCAAGCCATGAGGAGAAATTATACAAAATCGGTTTATGCTCCAATATGGTCAATATCGTCAAAGTTTTTTTTTCTCCCCTCACAACTTGGTTGCAGAGAGTGATTTGACCTTCTATGAGAAGAAAAGTTTTGGGCTGATTAAATCCACATTTTGGTAATCATGTAACCGAAAAAATAAGTAATGATTAGCTTTAAAAGGAAAGCAGTTCCATATGGACAAGTAACAACTGATCATCTCCAAACACGTAAAAACCAAGCTACCGGAACAACAAACAACCAAAACAAAACAAAGTTTAAAACAAACAAACAAACAAACAGTCGCTTGAATGGGAAAATAAATTCTAAAGACTAATCCGACAAGCCTTTCTCCATCTGTGTGCAAGAACTAAAACTTTTGATTTGAAAAAAAATCTAAATAGAATAAAGTATTCTACTGCTAGTCTTGCAAGGAAATTTTAGAAAGAAAATAAGTTATTGCATCTTCTTGCAAGTTATTGTTAATTGGAATATCTGAAGATGTAAATAAAATGCAAATTTAAACCTTAGAAAAGGCCATTCCTGTAGATTCATCAATAGGAACAATATCGAACAGCAATGTTTTTTTAGAGTGCAAAGGTTTTCTAAATCTTCAGAGATGTCACGATTGATTTAATTGCACTGAACTTTAGTATTATGATGAGTTAAAATGTGTCCAATACAACTAATTATTCGTCAATATTTCTTGGTTTTGATAAGCTGCATCTGTAGTTTTAAATGAAATAATCTTTCATAAATTTTACTTGATTGGGTTTGACATGGTTAGCTATAGAAAAGAAATCTCTGCTTAAAGGCTACGTTCAGATCGGTGTTCACTTCATTCAATCATTTTATGCTATGTAATCACAGTTATTTACATTCATTAAAAAGAAATATTACACTGTCTGAAAGAGAAATAGCAAAAGCCCTTGGTTTACCTGTAACTTGGAGACCATATTTTTTATGCAAATTATTATAACCCGTATTCCTGTTTTCTCAGTCTACAAATACAAACACAATAGGAGTAAAATATTATTTTAAAATCATTTAATAATCATCTTTGCTGTGTGATAACATATAATAATGTAACGATAAGATAGGAATGCCGTTGAATGAATTATTCATATCTCGTATCCATATTTCAAATAAATACCGTCAATTTTCTGTGCACATAATTTACCTGAATTACCTTTATTAACTCTGTTGAAAATGAAAGAATTGCCTGTTCACTACATGTGTGACTACAGGTACAGTTGCATTATATAGACACAGTCAAGGCCTTCAACATCCTTTTCTCTAACCCTTTCAAGACAATTGGCCCTCTTGTGGTTTGGCTCAATAACTTTTGATTCAGAGCTCTAAAAATATGCTAGATGGGTAAGTCGAAAGAGCAAAAATTTCTGCACCCACTATGCCCACTTTTGTTGCATGACCATACGGTTGATGCCAGAAATTTTTAAATGAAGAATAAGCTTAAATCCTTAAATTGGCAACACATTTAGAGGATTTTTTTTTTAACTGCCAATTTTTCAACTTCTCAACAAAATTTCTTACCATGTTTATTGTTTTCAAAGACGTTACACCTTATTAGAACTATGTAGCACTAAAAGAGAAATATTACAGTTGCCAATTTGAAGAACGAAATGTGATCAATTTAGCCTTTAAATAATTCCAGTCCTGAAAGGTTAAGAAGTAGATCTACATCACAAAAAAAAAAAATTGTGCTTTAAACTGTGTGCTGAATTGTCAGAACGCCGGGAATTCAGAAAACAACTTCCAACACACAAAATAACTAAAATGTCAATTTTTTTATAATGTATAACTCAGTAGGATCTCTTTCTATTTGGGAGGACCTATATCTACAATATATTTTTAGTACTGTTCCGAGGGAAAAGAAGCGAAGAGAAAACTGCAATTTAATATTTTCGTGTACGACATACGGGAGAGTTGACCGTGAATACGTCACGACCGATTCACCAAATTGCCAATTTGAGATTTGCATAGATATAGTGATCTCATTTTTCGAACATTCATAACTTTCTTATTGTTTGTCCGATTTCTTTCAAACTTTCACTGACCTGTTTCTCTTATTTTTCTCCTTAACACAGATCAGCTTTTAACACTGGTTGGATTGCCCTTTAACAGTTTATTTTCATAAGTCACCTATACCGAAGGAGAGTTTAACTTATGCATGTAGCTTCATATGGGTGCAAAGATGGTCCAGGGAGGAGTGAGATGGGAGGGATATTTCAACACCCCTTCTACCCCACCCCACACATACACCGAACAATCTACTTCCATCATAGAATCAGTGTGTATTTCGAATGAATGCCAACTCAAACTTATACGTTGAAAATTGATGGTTGTTATTACCAAAATGATACTTTACTTTATTAATACACAAATCAACATTTAGCAAAAAAAAAATATAAATGAATGGGACGTCACACTGGGATGAAAATTGCCTTGTTATGATTAACGCACACACACATGCACACGCGCAAAGCCTTGTTTATCAGACTCTGACGCCTATATGCCCGTGGACCTATACTCTAAATACAAATTATCGACAACACAACAACGAGGCTTTATAAATTGGATTTTTATAGTGGTTATCCGTTCAAATTATACCCCCTCCCTCCTCCCACACGTCTGTTGTTTCTTACTTTTTATGAAAAGAAAAAAATAAAAAAATCGAAGCTCTCTCTTTTCATAGGTTTTGCTTTTTCTTATTAACCGAGAGCTACATTACATTCTGTACAACTCTTGTCCATGTGTTTACATGTTTTATGGACCTTTGAGGGTAATGCGCCGCACGCGCTATGCCTCACGCGCTCTTAAAGTTTTGCTGCCATTAAAAATTTCAAAAATATTGTCATGAAGGATTGTATAAACTGTATAAACACATCGTTTTAATATCTACAGGGACTTTCTAGGAGGACTTAAACCATGTGTTACATTATACAAGACATAGCCCCCTTCCACTGACCATTGGAGGCTCATCTGATCCCCAAAATTCGAAAATTTCAGCGTTCCGATGAGTTCTGATGAAATCTGAGCCAACAAGCGTATGTTGGGGCCCTGTTCTCTGACAAATCCGATAAGGATCCGACATTGATCGGGGTAATCGGATAGAAGACTGGCAGCCGCCCGAAATCTGTCAGCTGTTTTCATCGGCGGCGTCCAATTCATCTGATTGCGCTTGGAGGGTGATTCGAGGGTGAACTGACACTAACCCGAATCTTCCGACAATCGCCCGACACCAAGCCGACTAATCTGATAGTAATCGGAGGTTAATCGGACACTGACCCTGGGCGGATTTTTCGCCAAAATCGGATATCGTGTATAAAAGCAGAATCTGGTGAAGCACTGTGGCACGGTTAATCTGTCAAACGAGAGTGTTGGCTGACCCTTGGATTACCCTTCTTTTATAGACCGTAGGCCGTCAGATGACACCACTTGTTATGCTATTAGTGTCTGGTGACAGTTGAGTTAATGAGCTATTACCCTCCGATTTCACAATGGATACACTCTAAAAAGTGAAGTGCTGAAAAACGAGTGCTAATTGGAAGTTTGCACTGACATGCTATTTCTAACACCTCACGTGCCATTTGCGTCTGGGAGATGATAAGGTGCAGAAAATTGAGTGCTAAAAGTAAGTGCTGAATGTTAGGACGCTCGTTTTACACTTCAAGTGCTGACCAACGTCCCGTGATTTTAGCACCTGCACAATTCTGTGCTAATAAGCGATTTCGTAATTAGGATTTGCACATGAGCAGATAAAGGTCATTTGACATAAACTCGCATGTAGTGCAAGAGCAACTATAGTGCATGCAAGAGCCATCATCTGCTGCACAGGCATGACGTGGTAAGTAAAAATTTAAGGCATTAAATTTAGAACGTCTGTAATTTTATGCCAATAAATGTATCAAATAATATGATATTTACATTAATTTTGTGGTAGTGGATATGAAAAGCGATGAAGTGGAAATGCCATGTTTCAGCAAGTGTGGTGTGGCCAACCGTCTACGGTTCGCGTTGTCGTTGACATGACAATTGTTGATCATGCGGGGTCAACCAGGCATGGGGCGCGATCGACCGCGCCTGGGAAGTTTGGAAGGCCGTGTGTGTGCTTTTTTTTCGTCACGATTGTGGATTGCCGAAATGGAACAATTAAATCTCCGAAATTGCCACTTCTTGGTCTGAAGTAATTCTCAGATGATTAAATCCACATGCCATATTTTTAGTCCACATCATCTATGTATACAACCAGTTCATATCAATCTAAAAACAAAATCTAGACCTGAGTGTAGGGCTGTTTAACAGACTATATAGAAGGGTGAGTTTTCAGCACACAGGTGTAATTTTGTGCACACTGTTGGTGTGTGTTCTTTAGCACTATATTGGGTGCAAAAGTGTTAGCACTAGTAGTGCCGTTTTGGGGGCTCTAAAATGGGTTATTTAATGCACTAGAAGTGTGGTTTTTGCGAGCTGCATGCGTCTAACAGCACCAGAAGTGTAAAAAGGCTTACACTTAAAGTTTTAAAGGAGCACTTGGACTGGTGTTGAATTATAGCACTTGCACACGTGCTACTTTAGTGCAATTTGTGCAGTCCCTATGCGTGCCCTTCCAGGTGCTGCCTCAAAATCTTGAGGTGCTAAAAATAGCACTTCATTTTTTAGAGTGTAGTAATCGGACGGTGCAAAATATCGTTTACCCTCCGATGAGTGTTGAATTTGTGCTGGGTGGCTATGGAACACGTCGGGCACACCACATATAATTATAATCAGATGAGCGTCCGATAAACTGTCGTCGGACGTCGGTTGGACACGCCCGATAGCCGCACAACACAAATCTGACACTCATCGGACTGACTCGACTTGCGACTGGAAATGACGTCCGATGGCTAACTAAGCTCTGAGCTTAGATCCTTCATCGGACGATCTTGCCTCATCGGATCACGCCCGACAAGTCTGACACTGACCTGACAGTCGACCAACACACATCAGATTCATCGGACTGTGATACAATACACTTCAGTGGGTGACCGGAAGAAAACAAATCTTTGCTTCCGACGATTGACCGATGAGCAGAAAGCTCTGTAGAAGGGGGTATCATAAAGCTATTTATTTTCAATCATCAATTTCCTTAAGTTTCACACATCTTTAGTTTATTCAATGATTGTTTTTCACTACTAGATGTATTTTATATTCCTAGTTTGTTTTAAAAGTGTTATATTTCCCTGTGTCTTTTGTTGAATGTCCATGTCTTGCCAAAGTGGTTTTTTTTTAAATGTCTAAGGAAATTGATTGGCAAGAATGTTTTGTATTTTTCACGAATGATCAATTCCACTCAGCAAATGACTAGGGTCATAGAGAGGCATAATTCATACCTGATGGACAGAATAGTATTTTTATATGAGTACATACTCGCCCGAAAGGATAACCTCGTGCTTTGATATTGATATTGATCATCTATCTTTATTTTTGAGTATAATTGGCCTATATACTCTCAAAATACTTTGAATATTACCAAATTGGCGATGCTTGTGTGTTGTTTAGTGCTGACATAAAATATAGGTTGGGATCGCCTAGCGTGAGTAGCACCCCTTGCCTAAAAGAGCTTGATACTTGAATTTTTTCTACCAGATGATTATCGATAAGTTATCTTTTCAAATTTTTGATTATTAGTATTCCTTAATCCTTTCATTTCCTTTCCGTGATGTGTTTCATACTAAGTTCGAGTCATAGTTATGTATTCAACTAGCGTAGAAGGCTTCAAAATCAAGTTTGTATGTTTATATTTAACACATGGGATGAGCTAATCCCATATCTCACAACTTTGGAGAGGGGTAAAACTCATTAAGTCAGTACAAGGAACTAGAAACCAAGCTATTATGCCAAAACTTAACAGGCTGAATAAAACCATGTTCTTATAATGAAAATTGAAGGATATAGGCTAACCTTACCCAACATGCTGAAAATTACAATAGATCCAAAAATAAAAATGTTTATGCCTGTTATCTTTACTTTCAAGCATAATGTATAGCTTTGAATTCCAAAATTGCTCTTAAGTACAACTTCAGTACTTAAAATACTGACGCACAAGACAATCGAAACTTACGATTGGTTGATCTTTTTTGCTATCGTGTCTTAATCAGAAGTAACATTATGTTTAACTGGGTAAAGTGCATCATTTTTATTTCTATTCGACCAGATCTTTATCTGAGGATAACGTTATTGATGAATTTTAGTCGAAATGAGACATCGCTGGGACTTGATAGTTCAGATAGACCTTAATATATTCAGCATCATTTACTTATACTAGAAATCTATACAAGAACTCATCATATCCCTTCTCGTAGATTTCAATGCAATTAACGTGAAGAATTAGTCACGCATATCTCAAAAATTCTGTTCAGAATCGGGATAACCTACTACCTAAATGGATGAAACAACTGTATTTCCTTTTATCATAATTGTTGCTTTTCTGGTATTCATTTTAGTATTATATTTCACTGTGAACAACCACTTACAGATATTGAATACACAACTGAGGTCATCATGACGCATTTGCTATCATAAGCCATCATCAAGATCATGTAATTACGTTGGCATCATACATGACAACAACTGCCATATATTGTTCTCTTTCCCCTTATTATATCAATTTATCTAGCTGTTCCGGGAATTATTTTTTTTTAAGTAAAGCGGGGAAGAGCAAGCGTGAATGAGACTTTGATGACTCATTCATCTTTACTCCAATTCCTTTATCCTATCCCCCCCCCCTCCCATTCTTCCCATTACTATGTACTCCGGAGTGCATCAGACACAAGGTCATTATACCTTCATCCGCGTTAGTACCATGATTATCATAATAAGATACCTTTTAAAATGTGAAGCGACTTGTTACTTCTATTCAACTGAATGTTTTGTTGACATCCTTTTTTCAATCATTTCAATTTTGATCTTAGGGGAAAGTATAACCATCGAGCTATAAGCTATTTTATAAAATTTATAATTTATAAAATCTGCCGCCATTTCCCTTGTATTTTTGATCACCTATCTTTATTTCTGAGTAGTTCTATCCTCTTAAAATATTATAATATTCCAAAATTAACAATGCTGGTGGGTTCTTCAGTGCTCATCTATAATAGACTTCGTGGATGCCACTTAGAATTAATAAAAAAGTAGGAAAAATCATCTAGAATGGGCCCTTGTGTACATAAAAAGTGGTTTTCTACGGCTAAAAATATGTTGAACAAGATGAATGCAACTGCGTCTCCTATATGCCTCCGCCTAAATTCAGTTGATGGCTCAAACTGCTCTTGAAATATTGTGATAACCAGAATAAAAGCCTCTAATTACATGTTAACTGACCTCTTTGACATTTGACCTTACACCTTATAACCCAACTTATCTCCTCCTAGTCATGAATACAAATTAGTTGAGATATGGTGATAACAATGTAAAACTACCCCAAAATCTAATCAGTTCCTCTTTCTATGGGGATACATACTGGTACCAAGTTTGAAGTTCTTACCTCAAACAGTTCTTCAAAAACCAAGAATTTCATGTAATTTCATGTAAATTGACCTCTGTCACCTCCTTATCCCAAAATCTAATCAGTTCATCTTCGTATGGGGATACATACTAGTACCAAATTTGAAGTTCTTACCTCAAACGGTTCTTGAGATATCGCAGTAACGAGGCTAAAAACCAGTAATTTCATGTAATTTCATGTAAATTGACCTCTGTGACCTCTGACCTTTGAGCTACTTACCCCAAAATCTAATCAGTTCATCTTTCTATGGGGATACATACTGGTACCAAGTTTGAAGTTCTCACCTCAGATAGTTCTTGAGATATCGCGGTAACGGTGCTAAAAACCAAGAATTTCATGTAAATTGACCTCTGTGACCTCTGACCTTTGACCTCCTTACCCAAAATCTAATCAGTTCATCTTCGTATAGGGATACATACTAATACCAAGTTTAAAGTTCTTTCCTCAAACGGTTCTTGAGATATCGCAGTAACGAGGCTAAAAACCAGTAATTTCATGTAATTTCATGTAAATTGACCTCTGTGACCTCTGACGTTTGACCTATTTACCCCAAAATCTAATCAGTTCATCTTCGTATAGGGATACATACTAGTACCAAGTTTGAAGTTCTTACCTCAAACAGTTCTTGAGATATCAAGGTAACCCAGGTAGCAAGCCCATATGGGGATCATGTAGGCCCCATATGGGTTTGCATATGGGTCCCACATGGGAATGCCCATATGGGCCCCATAAGATTTTGCACCCAAGACCCATGTGGGTCCCATATGGACCATCCCAGATCGCCAATATGGGTTCGGCCTCGGGCCCATCTGGGTATAAATGTGGGCAATATGTGGGTAAAATATGGGCTATCCCATATGGGTCGCACACGGGAATGCCCATACGGGCCCCATAAGATTTTGCACCCAAGACCCATGTGGGTCCCATATGGGCCATCCCAGATCGCCAATATGGGTTCGGCCTGGGGCCCATCAGGGTATAAATGTGGGCAATATGTGGGTAAAATATGGGCTATCCCATATGGGTATTATCTGTGGGTTCCCATATGGGTCGCACATGGGAATGCCCACACGGGCCCCATAAGATTTTGCACCCAAGGCCCATGTGGGTCCCATATGGGCCTTCCCAGATCGCCAATATGGGTTCGGCCTGGGGCCCATCTGGGTATAAATGTGGGCAATATGTGGGTAAAATATGGGCTAGCCCTTATGGGTCGCACACGGGAATGCCCATATGGGCCCCATAAGATTTTGCACCCAAGACCCATGTGGGTCCCATATGGGCCATCCCAGATCGCCAATATGGGTTCGGCCTGGGGCCCATCTGGGTATTAATGTGGGCAATATGTGGGTAAAATATGGGCTATCCTATATGGGTATTATCTGTGGGTTCCCATATGGGTCCCACATGGGAATGCCCATACGGGCCCCATAAGATTTTGCACCCAAGGCCCATGTGGGTGCCATATGGGCCATCCCAGATGGCCAATATGGGTTCGACCTGGGGCCCATCTGGGTATATATGTGGGAAATATGTGGGTAAAATATGGGCTATCCCATATGGGTATTATCAGTCAGCTACCATATGGGTTCCACATGGGAATGCCCATATGGGCCCCAAAAGAATTTGCACCCAAGGCCCATATGGGGCCAATAAAGGCCGTCCATATGGCTAATATGGGTTCAGCCTGGGGCCAATCTGGGTATACATGTGGGCAATATGTTGGCAAATACTAGGCTATCCCATATGGGTCCTACCCTGGAATGCCCATATGGGGCCCCATAGTATTTTGCACACAAGGCCCATTGGGGACCCATATGGGCCATACCCGATGGCCCATATGGGTTTAATCTGGGGTCCATCTGGGTAATATATGGGAACAGTTTGATTGATCCCATATATTGTGTTCCCCCATGGGCCCCCTCATGGGCCCGAAATAATTTAGCAACTGAGATTTACAATATGCCTATTTTGGTCTATTCATTCGATACAAGGGGACAACTCCTAAATCGGTTTTAAGGAAAGTCATGGGACACAAAGACTACTTGATCACGCAATCATCATCAGCCTCTCACCACAGCTATGCCAGTACAAAAAACAACAACATTAAAATGAAAAATGGGGGGTACTTGAAATATAAGTTGCCGGTGACCTGCCATGCAACCTGTGTACATACATGTATGTCACAAATAATGAGTATTGCCTGTGGAATTTTGTCTTGAAAACAGACCTGTTTGCGCGGTCAACAAATTTGTGAGCATGCCTATATATGAAGTACCCCCACCAAACTCATTCACGCTGACATGTATTCACTTATTGCTACATACCCAATAAATTTACTCCAGAGTAGTAATTAGATTATCAAAGTATATAAACATTTTTTATTATAAATATGCATCTATAAATGATATTTTCATCAAACAAGAATTTTACTTTTAAGTTGGGAATAGGTAACGACATACATGTATTTTATATTGATCTGCAAATATATTTTCACTTATTCGTACATGCCCATGAAATTTACTCCATAGCAGTAATTAGATTTCCATGAAGTACCCCATAAATCCCATTCATGCAATCATGTATTCACTTATTTATACATAGTTTTACCCATTAAATAGTAAGTAATCATATTTCAAAGTAAACCTTTTTAATATTAGAAATTAATACTGTGTAGTTGGTAAGGAATTAATCCAAGTCCCTCGAATAGGACTAAAAGATTTCTTTCCCCCGGTTGCTTGCTTACAAACATACGCTAACTTGCTTTCTTAGCTGTCAGGTTAAATAAATTATCAATCAATTAACCACCATAATATTCATCTTACAAAAAGAACTGGAGATTTTTCATTTTAAGCTTTGGGATATGCAACGATATACATTATTGAAGTGAAATAAGCTTAGGAGTCTACCATTAAAAATGATAGTGGGATTTTGATGGAATCATTTATCATACAATTCATTTTGTGACACATCACATGGTATTGGAAGTGTGTTTAGATACTGTAAGTACAATTTCTAAAGAACAGCCTTGGCAACACACTTAAAACAAACTTAAAAGAAAAACACATTGTGAAAATAATAAATAATGGAATATTGTATTGGTTAGGTAGTTTATATCACGGCTCCTTCTCACTATTGAAAAAAATATGCATCTGTTCGGAAGGGTCGACTCTGGATTATAGCTTGCAACTACACACTGCAAAAACCAGGGTGTTAAATATTCAACACTACGTTGGTGTACAATTAAATGTATTCTTATGGTGTTATTATAACACCCAGAGAATCATTGTTATGGCTCCGTAATCAAATCTGTTGGAATAGTTCGGTTGATTACACCATCGGGTGTAATTTATTTAAAACACGCATGCGCAAAATAAATGAACAGAAATACCGCGGGATCGCTAGCTCCTGATTGGTCTAAGCATAGTGCAGCAGCGCATGCACCAAATATTCATGAATTTTCAGTAGCGTATGGTTTGGGGTGGCCCGATTTTAATAACTCTTACCATATGCATAAAAAATTATAATGGGTATATAAGAGCTTGCACTAGACTGTACCAACAGGATAGGATAGGACTAGGATAGGATAGGTTAAGATATACATGTAGGATAGGATAGCTTAAAGTAGGATAGGTTAGGATTAATAAGTTAAGACCCAGAAAGACATAACAAGCAGGTTTATTTTTTTTTTACCTGGGTTGGAGGAAAAAGGAAACAATTGGGCAACTGAATTTGCCCAACCACATAATACATGTGTAGAATTGTTTGTTAGGTAAAATTTACACATGAATTTTAAGTACCTATATTTAACATGACATTTTACATAATTATCGTCGAATATATTGTTAGCTAAAATTTACAAAAAAGTTATGGAGTTCCTATTTAACATAACTTTTTTACATAATTTTTGTAAAACATTCTGTGTGTGCACCAAGATGATATAGGACATGGCGTTAATCTGACACCAGCTATGGTGTAAATTATTGGTGTAAATTATTTTTAATACCATGGATGGTGTACAATATTGGTGTTTAAATAACACCAGTGGTGTTGATCATTGGTGTTGAATATTCAACACCATTCTGGGTGTTAATTTTAATTTAATCCGAAACTAGGTGTTCTTTTAATCTTTCGGTGTTGCAGGATATAGATACCGGGAAAGAATAACTTTTAACACCCATGGTGTTGAATTTAACACCCTGGTTTTTGCAGTGCATGTGTCATGGTTAAGGTGATACCCCGAAACAATTTCACACTATCCATTTTTCGCCATTAGTTCCTTCAAAACGTGCAGGCTAGTGGAGTTCAGTGTCAAGCCCCATGAGTTTAGAATGTTCTTTCAGAAATGCATGTATCTTATCACAAAGAGCTAAGTAATATTTTAATACCCAAAGGCCCAGTTGGCGAATTCATCAAATAACAGAACGGCGGTCAGAAGTAGAATGAATTGATATATATACAATAGACTTTCTCCTCCAGTTGTAATCTCTAGGCCTCCTTCACCATGGATACATTAAGGATGATTAATATGCAGTATTTGTTATTACAATCACATGATGCTATCCAAACGATAAGGTTAAACAATAGTTGTTTCCATCTGGCACTTCCTCATAATTATCCAAATTACTGGTCAACATCTAATGAAGCTCCGGTTTTTGTTCATCAGTTGATTGTGCATTCCCCCATAGTTGAGATGCATACACGACCAGGGCATGTTGAAAGGAGTTTTCCCGGCCTTCATAGTATTCATAGTAAACATTTCTTCAGTTCCGAATACTGCAAACATTTTCCTGCAGGTACTACTTATGGTGCCACCTTAACAGCTTCATCCAGTTTGGATATAATCATGATATAATCTTAACACGTGCCAGAAGTCTTCTTCATTTTGTCCATCTAGAATATACGTTAATTTCTTTTTTTAGTTGTTACGTTACTGCTTATGCTGTTTCCTCGTACCGTTGTTGTTTTTCTCGTCTATTTGCTGGATCTGAAACGACAGAGTGAGATATATGTACAAGTAAAAAATTTCACCAAAAATATTACACTAGCATATTTACAATATTAAACTTTTGTAGTGAAATTTGCAAATATGCTATAATTTTTTATTACCAATGCAGATATTTTTTAAAAAGCAAATCTAAATGTTAGCTCGTTTTTTATCTCTCCTGCCCCTCCCCTTCTCTCTCTCTCTCTATATATATACCACATATACGAGACATCATGCCGTTTCCATAAAATAAAAAAAATCAAAGAGAGTCGGGTCCCACCCCCCCCCCCCCCACAAAAAAAAAAGGAAAAGGGAAAAAAAGAAAACATATAGAAATATGGATAATACCTATTGACCCATGCAAAGGGAAATGACAAGAAATACAGCAGAAAATAAAATGTTGTATGGAATAAAGGTACAATACTGATACAGAAATAAGGGGAGGGGAGAGAAATAGAGTGCAAGAAAGGCAACTTTATAAAGATATCAAGATCATCTGTATATTTTGAGAATGGTAGTAATGACACATCAATTATTCATTTATGGCAGATGTTCCTCACATGAAGCGAACAATAACATTATACATTATACATTATACATTATACATTGACATAATAAACTATGACATTCATCTTGTCTTGAAATTGAAGCTGCATAATTATGTGCTCGATACACACTTGCCTAGTGAAATGATTTTGATTTCTTAGCCCATATACATGGAAAGCCAGACCACTAGTTAAACCAAGGAGTTACCACACAACCCCATGGTTATAAACAGACAAGTAGGGAATGTAAACTATCACGCGGTGGGTGAACGATATGACCCAGGCATACTTCTTTCCTCTTGGGCCTTGCAACTTAAACAATGGGAGTATTAAGCTAAGGTAAACTGCACTATGAACATGGCGAACAAAGAAGCGGACAAAATATACAGCTCCTCATTGTACCTTCCACAATTGCCCTGGTAGACAAAAGAACATCCCTTCATTGCTATTATGTAAAAATATGTAGAACAGGTGTCACATGCATATTCACCTGTTCTGCTTATTTTACATAATAGTAATGAAGGGATGTTCTTTTGTCTACCAAAGCAATTGTTCATCGTGTTCATAGTGCTGGTATCTCAACTGAATTATCATTTCTCTATCAATTCACTCATAATAATCCCACAAAAGACAGTCATGGACCAGAAAATGTCACTGGATGGTACATCTCAGGCTATATATGTACTTTTAAATAAATAAACAATATCAAAGAGAAAACGGAATTTAGAAAGAAATGATAAGATATAAAAAGCAGCTTACCTTCAAAGTGTAGGGAGGCGGATGTGTAGTGCTTCCTTCGTATTAAAGTAGTAGTAATGGAATGCCGTTTCCTCAAAAGGTGGCGCAGGTTTGAAAAGTGGACTCAACCATTTGTACTAGGGGTCAAAGTACATGGGGTTGGGAGGTGCTTTCATTTTCTCTTAAGCACTTCTCACATTCTTTAGGTCTGCATAGATTAATAGAGTACCGAAGTGCTGACGTCATATTCGCTCGTCGTCCAGGTTACTAGTTCTAAACAACAAAGCCCGTGCTTGAGGTTCACCGCGAAATCAGTCAAGCAACGGGCTGGAGCAGGGCAAATTCAGTGTTTGGTGCCGGTGTGATCACCACGCCATTGTTCAGCACAAAATTGTTTAGAACAACTTGGGCGGTATGACGTCACACTTCGGTACTCTATTACCGTTTGATAAGTTAGGGCCAGTATAATGACAACAAAATATGAATTCAGTTTGCAAATGTGAACAATGTAGATCTTTAATAGTATGCTGATAATTTTTTTGTCAGAAGTATATACCCCTCAAGAATATGGGTTTACCCAGTTTATGATATACACATCTTACCCACATGGGTTCGTCCAGATCATTCCAATAATGATACCCACATTGGGGTTTACATATTTTAACATATGGGTTTGCCCAGGTCATTTCAAAATGACACCCATTTGGACTTTGGAATATCATACTCATATGGACTTGCCCAGCTTACTCCCATATGAAACCCATATGGGCATTGACTTTTGTTTCCCCAGATGGGGTTGCCCAGCTTATTCCCCATGTGATATCCCTATGGGCATTCATATGTCTTTCCCCAGGGGTTTGCCCTGCTTATTCCCACATGATACCCATATGGGCATTTAGATATGTTTACCAGATGGGTTTGCCCAGCATATTCCCATGTGATATCCATGTGAGCATTCATATGTCTTTCCCATATGGGTTTGGCCAGCTTACTTCCATTTATTACCCATATGGGTATTGACATATATATCCCATTTGGGTTTGCCCAGCTAATTCCCACGTTATACCCATGTGGACATTTACATGTCATTTCCATATCGTTTTGCCCAGCATATTCCCATATGATACCCATATGGGCATTTACAGTTGTTTCCCTAAATGAGGTTGCCCAGCTTATTCCCATGTGATATCCATGTGGGCATTCACATGTCTTTCCCATATGGGTTTGGCCAGCTTACTCCCATGTATTACCCATATGGGTATTGACATATATATCCCATTTGGGTTTGCCCAGCTAATTCCCACGTTATACCCGTGTGGACATTTGGATGTCTTTCCCATATCGGTTTGCCCAGTTTATTCCCATGTAATATCCATATGCGCATTTACATGTCATTTCCATATCGGTTTGCCCAGCATATTCCCATATGATACCCATATGGGTATTTACAGTTGTTTCCCTAAATGGGGTTGCCCAGCTTATTCCCATGTGATATCCATGTGGGCATTCATATGTCTTTCCCATATGGGTCTGGCCAGCTTACTCCCATTTATTACCCATATGGGTATCGAAATATATATCCCAGACGGGTTTGCCTAGCTTACTCCCATAAAGAACCCATATGGGCATTTACATGTCTTTCCCATTTTGGTTTGCCCAGTTTATTCCCATGTAATACCCATATGGGCATTTACATGTCATTCCCATATCGGTTTGCCCAGTTTATTCCCATGTAATATCCATATGGGCATTTACATGTCATTCTCATATCGGTTTGTGCAGTTTATTCCCATATGATACCCATATGCGCATTTACATGTCATTTCCATATCGGTTTGCCCAGCATATTCCCATATGATACCCATATGGGTATTTACAGTTGTTTCCCTAAATGGGGTTGCCCAGCTTATTCCCATGTGATATCCATGTGGGCATTCATATGTCTTTCCCATATGGGTCTGGCCAGCTTACTCCCATTTATTACCCATATGGGTATCGACATATATATCCCAGACGGGTTTGCCTAGCTTACTCCCATAAAGAACCCATATGGGCATTTACATGTCTTTCTCATTTGGGTTTGCCCAGTTTATTCCCATATGATACCCATATCGGTATTTACAGTTGTTTCCCTAAATGGGGTTGCCCAGCTTATTCCCATGTGATATCCATGTGGGCATTCATATGTCTTTCCCATATGGGTCTGGCCAGCTTACTCCCATTTATTACCCATATGGGTATCGAAATATATATCCCAGACGGGTTTGCCTAGCTTACTCCCATAAAGAACCCATATGGGCATTTACATGTCTTTCCCATTTTGGTTTGCCCAGTTTATTCCCATGTAATACCCATATGGGCATTTACATGTCATTCCCATATCGGTTTGCCCAGTTTATTCCCATGTAATATCCATATGGGCATTTACATGTCATTCTCATATCGGTTTGCCCAGCATATTCCCATATGATACCCATATGGGTATTTACAGTTGTTTCCCTAGATGGGGTTGCCAAGCTTATTCCCATGTGATATCCATGTGGGCTTTCATATGTCTTTCCCATATTGGTTTGCCCAGTTTATTCCCATGTAATACCCATATGGGCATTTACATGTCATTCCCATATCGGTTTGTGCAGTTTATTCCCATATGATACCCATATGCGCATTTACATGTCATTTCCATATCGGTTTGCCCAGCATATTCCCATATGATACTCATATGGGTATTTACAGTTGTTTCCCCAAATGGGGTTGCCCAGCTTATTCCCATGTGATATCCATGTGGGCATTCATATGTCTTTCCCATATGGGTCTGGCCAGCTTACTCCCATTTATTACCCATATGGGTATCGACATATATATCCCAGACGGGTTTGCCTTGCTTACTCCCATAAAGAACCCATATGGGCATTTACATGTCTTTCTCATTTGGGTTTGCCCAGTTTATTCCCATATGATACCCATATGGGTATTTACAGTTGTTTCCCTAAATGGGGTTGCCCAGCTTATTCCCATGTGATATCCATGTGGGCATTCATATGTCTTTCCCATATGGGTCTGGCCAGCTTACTACCATTTATTACCCATATGGGTATCGACATATATATCCCAGACGGGTTTGCCTAGCTTACTCCCATAAAGAACCCATATGGGCATTTACATGTCTTTCCCATTTTGGTTTGCCCAGTTTATTCCCATGTAATACCCATATGGGCATTTACATGTCATTCCCATATCGGTTTGTGCAGTTTATTCCCATATGATACCCATATGCGCATTTACATGTCATTTCCATATCGGTTTGCCCAGCATATTCCCATATGATACCCATATGGGTATTTACAGTTGTTTCCCTAGATGGGGTTGCCAAGCTTATTCCCATGTGATATCCATGTGGGCTTTCATATGTCTTTCCCATATTGGTTTGCCCAGTTTATTCCCATGTAATACCCATATGGGCATTTACATGTCATTCCCATATCGGTTTGTGCAGTTTATTCCCATATGATACCCATATGCGCATTTACATGTCATTTCCATATCGGTTTGCCCAGCATATTCCCATATGATACCCATATGGGTATTTACAGTTGTTTCCCTAGATGGGGTTGCCAAGCTTATTCCCATGTGATATCCATGTGGGCTTTCATATGTCTTTCCCATATTGGTTTGCCCAGTTTATTCCCATGTAATACCCATATGGGCATTTACATGTCATTCCCATATCGGTTTGTGCAGTTTATTTCCATGTAATACCCATATGTGCATTTACATGTCATTCCCATATCGGTTTGCCCATTTTATTCCCATATGATACCCATATGCGCATTTACATGTCATTTCCATATCGGTTTGCCCAGCATATTCCCATATGATACCCATATGGGTATTTACAGTTGTTTCCCTAAATGGGGTTGCCCAGCTTATTCCCATGTGATATCCATGTGGGCATTCATATGTCTTTCCCATATGGGTCTGGCCAGCTTACTCCCATTTATTACCCATATGGGTATCGACATATATATCCCAGACGGGTTTGCCTAGCTTACTCCCATAAAGAACCCATATGGGCATTTACATGTCTTTCTCATTTGGGTTTGCCCAGTTTATTCCCATGTAATACCCATATGGGCATTTACATGTCATTCCCATATCGGTTTGCCCAGCATATTCCCATATGATACCCATATGGGTATTTACAGTTGTTTCCCTAGATGGGGTTGCCAAGCTTATTCCCATGTGATATCCATGTGGGCTTTCATATGTCTTTCCCATATTGGTTTGCCCAGTTTATTCCCATGTAATACCCATATGGGCATTTACATGTCATTCCCATATCGGTTTGTGCAGTTTATTTCCATGTAATACCCATATGTGCATTTACATGTCATTCCCATATCGGTTTGCCCATTTTATTCCCATATGATACCCATATGGGCATTTACATGTCTTTCCCATTTGAGTTTGCCCAGCATATTCCCGTATGATTCCCATGTGGACATTTGCATGTCCTTCCCATATTGGTTTGCCCAGTTTATTCCCATGTAATACCCATATGGGCATTTACATGCCATTGCCATATCGGTTTGCCCATTTTATTCCCATATGATACCCATTTGGGCAAATATATATGTTTCCCAGATGGGTTTGCCCAGCTTACTCCCATGTGATACCCATATGGGCATTTACATGCCTTTCCCATTTTGGTTTGCCCAGCATATTCCCATATGATACCCATACGGGCATTTACATGTCATTCCCATATCGGTTTGCCCAGTTTATTCCCATTTTATACCCATATGGGCATTTACATGCCATTCCCATATCGGTTTGCCCATTATATTCCCATATGATACCCATATGGGCAAATATATATGTTTCCCAGGTGGGTTTGCCAAGCTTATTCCCATATGATACCCATGTGGGCAAATATATATGTTTCCCAGATGGGTTTGCCCAGCTTACTCCGATGTGATACCCATTTGGGCATTTACATGTCTTTCCCATTTGGGTTTGCCCAGCATATTCCCATATTATACCCATATGGGCATTTACATGTCATTCCCATATCGGTTTGCCCAGTTTATTCCCATGTTATACCCATATGGGCATTTACATGCCATTCCCATATTGGTTTGCCCATTTTATTCCCATATGATACCCATATGGGAAAATATATATGTTTCCCAGATGGGTTTGCCCAGCTTATTCCCATATGATACCCATTTTGGCAAAAACATATGTTTCCCAGATGGGTTTGCCCAGCTTATTCCCATATAATACCCATTTTGGCAAAAATATATGTTTCCCAGATGGGTTTGCCCAGCTTACTCCGATGTGATACCCATTTGGGCATTTACATGTCTTTCCAATATGGTTTTGCCCAGCTTATTCCCACATGATACCCATTTGGATAAATATATATGTTTCCCAGATGGGTTTGCCCAGCTTATTCCCCATATGATACCCATTTGGGCAAATATATATGTTTCCCAGATAGGTTTGCCCAGCTTATTCCCACATGATATCCATAAGGGCATTTACATATGTTTACCAGATGGTTTTGCCCAGCTTATTCCCATATGATACCCATATGCTCATTTGAATATGTTTCACAGATGGGTTTTCCCAGCTTATTCCCATATGTACCCATATGGGCATTTACAGATGTTTCCCGGGTGGGTTTGCCCAGCTTATTCCCATATGATACCCATATGGGCATTTACATGTCATTCCCATATGGGTTTTCCCAGTCTTTTCCCATATGGTTCCCATATGGGCTGGCCCAAGTAGATCTCAAAATGGGTTAACCAATATGGGTCCCACAAGGGATACATATGGCATTTATATGGGTTCCCTTTTGCCCAGATGGCCCAGATGGCCCGGATGATGCCCATATGGGCCCCACATGGGCCTGTTACCTGGGAACTGTGCTTAAAACGAGTAATTTCATATATTTTCATGTAAATTGACCTCTGTGACCTCTGACCTTTGACCTACTTACCCCAAAATCTAATCAGTTCATCTTCGTATGGGGATACATACTAGTACCAAGTTTGAGGTTCCTACCTCAAATGATTCTTCATATATCGCGGTAACGAGAAGTGGGACGGACGGACGCACGCACGCACGCACGCACGGACGGACGGACAACCCGAAAACATAATGGCTCCGGCACAAACGAATAGCTCCATTATAAGCGTACCAAAATAAGCTTTTAGAATAAGCGCGCATTGCCCATTCGCGCGCTTAAAATAATAAACCACATGTGCGCACCCAGGTAGGGGTACGATATGTTAAGGTTTCAACTTCTTTTCTGAATTCGGCCGGGCCTAAATGTATTTTGCGAGAAGTAGACAATTATTGTCTCGTGGAATATAATCACCTTTTGATTTCAGGACGTACTATCACTTCCTCGGCGATCTGAATGTATACGTTCTCCAGATCGCCTCGGAAGTGATAGTTTGTTCCATCACCTTCGATCACCAAGGGTAATTATTCAGTAGGCCTACTAAGAACTAGAAAGCGGGGTGTTGGTTTGTTGCAGCTATGGTTGCAGCACCCCCTGTCTTTTTTAAGGGATTGAGGAGAATCATCGTTGGGGTGTAGCAGGGAGTGCTGGGGTGCTGTCAACAAATTGAAAAGGCAACTCCTTAGTGCATTGGTCAGTAGAGGGACTTTTGGAATGGTATATCCAGCCAACCAGTCATATTTTCTGTCAGAGGGCTGTAACACAACTAGAATGGATACCAGCCTATCAATATAACCATGCGAAAACGCACGTGGTTCGAAACCAACCTGAATAAAACCATAAAACTGAATAGCAGACAGGGAAAGGGTTCCAGCATTTGGCGGGGGGGGGGGGGGGGGGGGACTTTGAGGGGCTCAACCTCAAACGGACATGGGGCCCACGTGTAACACTCACTCCGTGCTTACAGCCCAGAAATGGGATTCTTTCTAAATTGTTTGTGCGTGACCGAAGCGAAATTGCAAATTGTTACCCATTTTTCCGTTTTGAAAATGTACAAAATTACATATTCGGGCCTAATATGAGGTGGATATTACCCGAATATAGGGGTATTCATGCAAACCATCCTCAAATGACTTTGCTATATTTGGACACAGCTTCATAGAGCATTATGCTTTAAGCACATTACATATTAATTCGTTCTTTTTTCTTCTTCTTAAGACGGTAAATTTTTGTTAGAAGAGAACTTCTGTAGTATCATAAGACTTTTAAAACAGGTGAGGGAACGTAGCGACCGAGCGAAAATAAAATGATTTCATAATGATATTGAAATTTGCATTCAAGGAAATTTTACACACACGGGCAAGTCATTAAATATATAGTCCAGGCTTCATTATGTAAATAATAAATAATGATCTTACGAGGTGTTGAGGGAACAAAACGAGTTTGCCCCCTACATCCGGTGTAGATGTAGACTCGGTTCATACAGTACAATGTTAAAGCTCATGTACAGTTTTGGTACAAAAAAATAAAATTGGAGAGTAGCGTGTTAAATGTAGTCTCATGTTGTTTTCCATGCACCAAGAGATCATTTGCTATTCCATCAATTATTTCCGGTGAATTTTACCGTAAATACAATGTAAGAAATGCTAAATCACGGCAATATACTACCCAACGTTAACTTTCTACTCGGACAGCTCCTGTCACAACAATGTTGAGGCTTTGCACTGAGATAGCATGCGTGTCACTGCGTGTAGGTTTTGAACACGTGTATGGCGGTGTTTGATGTATATAATGCATGCTGAAGTTGGCACCTAATAACTGTTTGCCTCTCATTTGTTTAATATGCCACTTTAGGACGTGAAATCTTCACAGCATCTTTGTATTGCTAGTATCTTGCTTTTATGAACAAAAATTCAATGAATCTGACGAAAAGTTTTTGAGGGCTTACCAAAAACTAAACATTACCTTTAAGAAACACTTCATTTATTTAAGTGCGAGAGAGCTTAGCGGTCGAGTGGGAAAACTATTCAGTGTTGAAATTCCGTATTTTAGAGTACAAATATCTTTTCTGTTGTTAAACTGCCAAATTATTGAAGTCATATAACATTTTTGTCTTGTGTTTTTTGTCTTGAGGACCATAAAAACAAATTTGCATTCATGTTGACAGAGAGAAGCACCTGCCTCACCCACTCGCTTTGAAGTATTGTAATAGGAGAGTTTGTAAAGTCCCAGAAACAATGTGCCCATTAATCTACGAGGGAGCGTGGCAACCGGGTGAAACAAAATATGTCGTAATGTTGGGCCTTATATTTTAGAGCAATTAAAGTAAAGCTTAATGTACATCGTTTTATATGAAAATCATGTTTCTTACCTTGCGAGGGGGCCTCACTGACGGGGTAAAATAGATTACTGCAAGAAAATTCATATTATTGCACGTTGAAAGCTTACGTCGCTAGAAAGCTATTCGTTATGTACTGTTAAAATTATGGTCTGGTATGGGGGGCATAATCGTTCCCCCGACCTTCTCTTAAACTCGGACACTGCATGGGGGGGATCTTTTGTCCATCAGACAAAAAATCCCCCCCCCCCCGAATCTAGAGGGCGAAAAAATGTGCTCCTTGCTATCGTTGCCAACATTTCGCCTGTCGGCGTGTATATCGTAAGGGACCCAGGTAACAGGCCCATGTGGGGCCCATATGGGCATCATCCGGGCAATCCGGGCCATCTGGGCAAAAGGGAACCCATATAAATCCCATATGTATCCCTTGTGGGACCCATATGGGTTAGCCCATTTTGAGATCTACTGGGGCCAGCCCATATGGGAACCATATGGGAAAAGACTGGGAAACCCCATATGGGAGTGACATGTAAAATGCCCATAATGGGAATGGGCAAACCCATCTGGGAAAATCTGTAACTGCCCATATGGGTATCATATGGGAATAAGCTGGGCAAACCCATCTGTGAAACATATTCAAATGCCCATATGGGTATCATATGGGAATAAGCTGGGCAAACCCATCTGGGAAACATATATATTTGCCCAAATTGGCATCATATGGGAATAAGCTGGGCAAACCCATCTGGTAAAAATATATATTTACCTAAATGGGTATCATAATTATGGGAATAAAATGGGCAGACCCATATGGGAAACATTTGTAAATGTTCATATGGGTATCATATGGGAATAAGCTGGCCAAACCCAAATGGGAAAAAACATATAAACCCCTCAAAAAAGTTCTGCAATTCAAGTTTAAGCATTTATATCTCTCTAGTAGCTGTATGATCATCATCAAGTTTGATATCATTGTAAAGCTTGTTTATTCACCTTCACAATGATACCACATTTGTATTGATTATGTAGTCACGGAATGTGCAGTGCACCTAAATATAGGGCAAAGTCAAAAGTGAAAAGTTGCAGAATGCATTGTTATTGTTCACACTTAGTTCTTAACTGGAATGAAAGGTTTTGTTTCTTTGTTTTTGTTCCTTTTGGTTTGTTTAATTTTGTATTAGGTGTGCATGTTTCTGCTGTAATCCCTTGTTTGGTGGACAAATATTGTTTTCAGTGATTTTGAAGTGGAATTATTCTTTTGTTTTAAGATGGAATGTGTTTTAATCAGCAACTGATTGTGATAACATTAATATTGTGTTTTGGTTTCATGCAGAATATTGCAAGTTTCCACCTTAGCAGTACACAACTGCGGTGGGGAAAAAAGTCTCCCCTCAGCAAATTATCTCATTTTCAACCATGTAACCCTATCACAGAAACATAACCAACACAAACTCTCCTCTTCTCTTGGATTGCTTTTCACTTCAACAAACACATTCCCCTTTCTTGATGTGAACCCATGTTCTCTCCCCTCTCTAACGAAACAAAAACAAACACAAATTGCAAATGACAAAATGTTTGGCACTTTTTATTGAGTAACATGCACATCAAATGTGGAATAGCAAAGGATCAGAAGTTCAGTAGCGAGTAGAAGATCCGAATACAGCTACGACAGCCTGGCATCTCCTCCTCATGCTTGTCACCAGCCTGGTGATGCGCTGCTGTGGGATGAGGTTCCACTCTTCGATAAGGATCTGTCGCAACTCAGCCAGTGTAGTGTGATCTGTCACTCTGGCGCTGGTCCCACAGGTGCTCGATTGGGTTCAAGTCAGGGCTGTTCGCAGGCCAATCCATCCTCGTCACTGCCTCCTCCTGCAGGTATTCGGTGATGATCCTTGCTCTGTGTGGGCGGGCGTTGACATCTTGGAAGATGACGGAAAGTTAGTTTAACGCCCTGACTGCTTTTTCAGTTTATTATTTGGACGCAATATTGCACTGTACAAGTAATGTAACAGGGATGCTGGCGCAAAGAGGGGGAACGTTTTGCCCCTCCCGCGCAAAGTGAAAAAGCTTTGACGTTTTAGCAATTTTTGAGAGAAAGATGAAGGCTCGTAGTAGGCATTGCACACGAGCAGTGTGCGAAACCTGCCACCTGTGCTGAAGAGCAGAGCAAATGATTTGTACTCAATAATTTAAAGAAATAGAAAGAAAACGACATGAGCTATAAACATACTCTTTTCACTCTTCTTTAGAGTAACATCACATTCATATTGCCTGACAAAATCATATTTATACCTAACTTGCAAAATAAATGAAAATGCCACATTTTCACGCACGGCAGAAATCAATCGCCCGCTCTGGCCAACACAGAGGGGCATCGAGAGATTGGAGACCTCCTCTCTCACAACTTTTCTGGGGTGTTACACACCGTGTATAGGCATGCTTTTACCATATATGGAAGTCTATGATCTCCTCTACACAGCAATGGGTTCATGTATCTGCTACCATACATATTTCTGAAGTTATAGTGGATCAGATGAAATTTTTCGATACGTTCATTATTTCGGCATTATAGCTCATTTTGAGTTCATGAAGATATATTCTTGGAGTAAAAACATCATAGATTCGTGTGGTATGCTCCATTTCACTAAATATCGAGTGGAACACTCCAGAAACACAGCTGTCCCTGTATTATAGAACCAATCAACGGTTTTCGTTCAAACAAAGTTTTAAAACATTGTACATATGTATGAGAATGCCAGCCATGTTGAAAGAAACTTGGCACGTCGTACCTTATTTGCATAATTATTATGATAACTAACTTGCGTATTTAATATGTGAATATATAATTAGCTAATTTGCATATTCAATTAGATATCGAATCAACACTTACATTTTCAGATACACTATAGCACACTTAACCAGCATACCAGATTTCATTGTTCTACTACTTATACAACTTGAGAAAAATCCATTTTCGCATATTAATTAGCCGTACTTTTAACGGAATTCCTGAGTTTGCAGATCATACTTTTGCACAGGATGGCATTTTCTGAATCCTACTGTTCAAAAATGAAGTAAAAAGGAGGTTTGATTTTTAAAGCATTTGATTTAACTGTAAAAGTTGTCTTATTTTCACCATTTGCAGTGATTTATTGTAAGTAATTTTCATTTTAGGGGTGTTCAAACTTGGTAAAACGTAAATTTTGGCTCAAAATTACAATTTTTGGCAGGTTTTCGGGGATAATCAAATATCGATATCTCGAGAACTTTTTTTTTTAAATGTCATCATTTTTAAGAATCCTTTCAATGAGACTAACTTTGAACACCTCATAGATATATGAAATTTTGGTGTGCTATACCTACTCGTAGCACCTTTTAGACTTTATTCTTCCCCCTCCCCCCCCCCCCCCCCCCCGTTCATTGAAGACCCCGCCTCGCTTTTTCGCTTTCGTTTTTTTTTTCAGCTGGCGTTTTGGGAGACCGCCCCCAACCGCTCCCTCCTGGCTACGCGCAAAGCACTTACAGATAGTGTATATACCACCGGGGTGATAATGACGTAATTTGCTCTCATGACGATCATCAGTGATCATGTAATTTTGCTGGCAACATACATCACAGAAACTCTCACATTTTTTGTTTATTCCTTTAGCATATCATTAAGCGTTTGATATTGACCGAAAATACAGACATATACCTTTAATGTATGGAAGGAGATTACAGCGATTCCTCGGGGAGATGGAGATTTTGACGCAGCTCAACTGTTGACATTATAATTAATTTACTAGCTTTTTTCTAGTTTTTGCTTAAATACGTTTTGTTAACATTATAATCAAACCAATGTCTAATTCTTCTACTATTTTGCCATTGTCCCATTTTGGCTGTATACAGTCTTCCCTCTCTCTCTTTCCCCTCATCCCCTCTCTCTTACTCTCTCTCTCTCTCTCCCTCTTGTTCTATTTAAGACACACACATACACAAAGACACGCCCCCCCCCCCCATCACGCACACTCACGCACACACCCACCTCCACAGAAGTCATGAAACAAGGAAGGAGATTTAGATAACCCTGATATAGGCATTTGGTTTCAAGTGTTATATAGGTTATATATAACAGGCTATAGGCTATATTTATGCAATATCCCCCACTGCCTTTAGGCTTCATTGTGATATAAATTCCCATGGGGTACATGTACAATGCGATTTAGGTCAACATGAACGTAACAAAGTAGAGCTGTATCCATGAAACAACAACAAATGAGTAAATAAAATTGAAAAAACAAAAGAATAATATAACACAAAATAAACATAATTTCTACTAAAATAGATCCTACATATTTACCGGTCCAATTACCATAATTACTGTGATCTTTGACAATGGATCCAAATGAGACATAAACATGGTCATTGGTAGTTGATTATTAACGTAGGCCACCCCCCCCCCCCCCCCCCCCATCATCATCTGCCCTCGTTAGTTACGACAGAAACGAACTTTTCCATTTTCCTGGGCCCATATTCATAAGAACCCTACTAAGCTAGGTCCTAACTAGGTCCTAGTTGGCAACTAAACCCATAGTAGGCAAAAACCCCTAGTTACCAACTATGTAGCTCAGCTAGTTGGTAACTAACCATTGCTTGCCTTCTAGTTGAGTCAGCGTGAGTGAAATTAATGATTAGAGAGTACATGCCTTTTGTAAGGATACTTTACATAATTCTTTGTGCAGCACTGACAGTCTTTTATGTCTAGTTTTGCAACGACGAAGTTGCCAACTACATTAATATTCATGAAACCTTATAAAGAATCTGGTCAATTAGTATCAAACAAGGGAAGTTGCCAACTAGAGAATTGACTGCTGTGCTCTTTGGTAGAATAGGCTTGGTGGAAAGGGAAAAATGTGTAGATTGTATACTCTGCTAGGCCAAGTTCTATAAAGCATGAGCTTTAGTTCCCAAACTATTAACAGCCACTGATCGATGCCTTTCAATTTTCCTGGAGTTTAATATATTAATTTCAACAAACAGGCGCGTACACCTCATATATTATGTTCAGAATCTGGATAACCTACTACCTAAATGGATTAAACAACTGTATATCGTGTAATCATTAAGTGTTGCTTTTCTGGTATTCATTTTAGTGTTACATTTCACTGTGAACAACCACTTACAGATACTGAATACGTAACTGATGTCATAATGACGGATTTGCCATTATAAACCATCGTGCAATTTTGCTGGCATGATACAAAATTCAAATTAACTCCTTCAGTGCTGATGTCACATATATGTGACAGATAGACTTATCATTTTCATTCACCAATTGCTCGACCACAGGAAATGTTTATGGTGGTCAATATATATCAGAATTTTGAGCATAAATCAAGCATTCTAAATATACTAGCAGAAGCAGCCCGTCGACATCCAAGGGCGCTAGCGGGGTTAACGATTAATCACCGTACCGTATATTTATCACAATAATCAAGTGAATAAAAAAAAGTCGGGTAAAGTTATTTTTACCAAGAAGTATTTACAACATGTGAGTAATATATATCCAAAGCTTGCATGAGTTCTAAAGAAAATACATGTCATGTTCGAGTAGAATATGCATGCATAGACCTAGAGGGAGCGATTTGATCTTGCCATGTTTCCGTGGTTTAAAGTAGATATTCAAAGAAAATCACAAATATGGCAATTAATGTATCACTAGAAACTGGGAAGCTTACAGATGGCAATCGTATAAGTTTTATGTCAACTGCGTATCTGGTGATTATAAAAACAACACAAATAAAAGCTCTTCTCAGCATCTGGAATATCCTAGGATTCGCCAGAAATATAGCGATGTTTTGATGTCGTCACACTCGGGATCGATCCTGCTTAAGCAGACGACGTCCTATAATGAATGAACGTAATTGCAATGCAATTATTAATCAAATTATAAAGAGTTTGGTGTATTTAAACATGACCTTATTTCACACCATTATAAAGGGAAAGTGAAACTGATTCTGATAGCTAAAACCGTTTGATTGTAAATACATAGGAGAAGGGTCAATGATCAATGAAATAAACCCCACTTTCAAATTGAAAAGCCCTCCGAATAATAGCAGGATGGTATTCGTTCCCTCTTGAAACGCCGAGCATGGCCCGGTGCAAGCAGCTGAAAATACAATGGCGTCTTATTTTGTTTACAAGTGACTGATTCCTTTATTTTCTTAACGCTGCATTTTTCATCAAAATAATACCATACACGAAGTTAAGAGTGAGGCAACAGACTAACATTAAGACTGACGCTAGTGAAGGAAGAGAAATAAGTGAAGAGGAGATGAAAAAATAGGCTCTGAAAAATGTGTAAGATGTTATGGCACATCGTCTGCTTAGACAGGACTGGTCCAGGGTGTGTCGTCACATATCTCAGCAGCGTTCGAGGAGCTCTTCAGCTGCTATATCGGGGGCTGTATTTTACCGTTTTATAATTGATAATAATCATTACTTCAAATGTTTCCAAGCGTTGAATTTGGATAACCTTGTTTAATTTATGCCATCTATGCAATAATAAGTATTAAGCCAATATTTAAAATCATTAACGTTCTACTTTAATACTCAGAGAAATTAAGGCAATGAAAACGTAACGTGCATAGAGTAGCGATACGTCCCTTGTAAATGATACGAAAATGAGGGGGAAGAATTTATTGTCATTTCCTTTTCAAGGGGATTATGGCCCATCCTATATGGGTCTTGGGAGGACCGACGGATTGACTTTTTCCTATACTACCCTCCCGTCACCCCAGCGCGAGGGGAGAAGGGAGTAATATCATATACGTATCCATATCATAGTAGAAATATTTTCGTAGGAAATTTTGGTTGGTTTTGTTATGGGGGAGGGGTTCCTTCTTCACACCGTGGCAACCGATATTCCCAAGTGACGTGATCTCCTACACATCCCCTCCCCCGAATGATGTCTACCAATCGGTTTAGTCTGTCATAAGGGAATGAATAATAATTATATTTGAGGCGATATACATGTTTTCAACAGTATGAAGGCCATTTTCCCCATTCATGTCAGTTTAGTTATTGATAATAGGAATGACTTATGCGACAGCGACTCAAGGGTGCGGTTACGTAAACCCTAAACTCTAAACCCTAACCCAAACCCAAACCCTAACCCTATATGTTGTTTTAATTTCGGGAGGCTGTATATGCTTCCATGATATAGTAGAAATAAATTCAATTGAAATAAAGAGTCCTAAAATATGAAGTGGCAGAAATCCCTTCCCTTTTTTTTTTTTTTTTTTTTTTTGTTTTACATTTAACAGTTACATGTTCCTCCCCTTCACCCTATCTCATCGAACATCCATTCCCACATAAAAGAAATTGTAGCACAGAAAGAATTAAGTTCAACTAAGAAAGAGCCCCCCCCAAAAAAAAAAAACAAAACAAAACAAAACAAAACAAAAAACAATAACAACAACAACAACAAAACAACAAAACAAACCCAACAACAACAACAGCAAAAACAAACAAACAAACAAAAAATGTTCCAATTCAATTTAGAAAGTAATGGCATGCTTACATAAATCGGACTCCCTGGACATGCTGGAGCCGAATTTTCACAAATAAGAGGTAGAAAAGTTTACGGGCACCTGAATCTATCCAAATCGATCGAGACCACCGCCACCACACCCCCCCCCCCCCCCCCGAGGGTTGTCTCATTGAGACCTGTACTTTATCCACGTAAATCAATTGCTGAATTAAAAAGCAGATTGAAGTAGGGGCAGATTTTGATACCCACTACAGGGAAACCCGTCTATCCCCTAATTTTATACCATTAACGGCGCTTTTATATCTTGCTTGGTATTTTACATCCTATTTGTAGACCTACATCATCATAATAGACTTCTTTTTAGGCAAAAAGGAACCGTAAAAGAAATTTAACCTGATTTGGAACACATTACCGAACTATCAACCCCCCCCCCCCCCCCTTCCACACCCTCCTTCCGTGGATATTCTTCAATATCAGTCTCTGAAGTTGATACCCTTTTTCTTGATTTTTATTTTTTTCGATACCCTTAACGCGTAACGCGGGTTATGCTGTGGGTTATGCGCCTATTGCTGAAAAGGTACACTTTTCATCCGTGTTCACGTGGATGATGTACCGTACCGGCCTCAATGAGACATCCCCCAACCCGGCGACCGTCGTGAAACCATAGAGTTACATACACACTAAACTGCACGCTAAACTGTGTGTATGTAACCATGAAGCTTCAAATGATATAACTATATGCATGAAAGATAGTACCTGTACATGTGCGAACGAATAACACGTATCGTTGCGTCGTATACATTGTAGGCATACATGCGAATATGGCCTTGGAGTATACGAGTCATGCTGTTCTTTGGCAATAATACCTTTTATTCCTCTCTTCCAACCCCCAAACCCCCTTTATCTCTCTCTCACACACACACACACACACACACACACTAAAATACGCACACTCGTGCGTTTAAAACTTTTTTGTTTCTTGATTCAGTTTTTCAAAATGAACATTACAAATTAAGTATTAATTATACTTGTAAGTCCATTGATGAAATAACCATCGATTAATTTTATTTTTAGTATTAATGTTGATTTAAATATTTTCTGTTTTACTATTCTCAAAATGCATGTCTGTGTGTAGGCGTCTATGTATAATTGTGTTTGTAATTGTGTTTTTTAAAGATATGTATTAATCATATCATTTACCGAATGCCTTACTACACCCTTTCTTACCTTTACAATTATTACAATAACAAATAATACATAGTATTGTCCAATGCTGAGCGAATGGTCATCCAGCGGCCAATTGAGGTAAATAGCAAAATTAGCATGAACAAGAACATAACAAACTCAAAACAGTCATTTTTTCACAATCAATTACATAAAAAACTATGCAAAAACAGACTTGTCGAATTTATTTGGCCACTTCCATGTAAATACCACTTGGTAACCTTTCAACCTAAGGACGATTTTTAGAACACCCAATTTCATAACTAATCGTATTCTAATGATAGATGAACGGTATCCTACCATTGGTCTAATTTTAACAAAAATGGAACATTCATTTGCATAAACAATGGTATTTGAATATTGGTAAATCTATTCATTTAAAAGGCGTTCATTTGGTAAAAGTAAAAAGAAAACCAGACATGATAACGAAGCTTTTCGACCTACACTCATCAGGTTATCACGCAGGTATATAACAAATTACTTGAAATCAACTATATTATACTCGATGAACCCGGACGCAACCCAGACGCCGTAATTTCAGAACAATCGCAAAGCTTGGACGAACTCCTTTTGTCTGCACAGAAGGGGTTCGTGCGATTGACACAATTAACACTGTATCAACAAGAATTGCATTCAAGTTTAGCTCTCATAACCAAATGGTCTGTATTAGTATTTACAATCATAGTAACAACAGGTTTTAATATTGAACATTATATCCTACATCATAAAATTCTTGTTAGCCAGGAATGTCTCACGTGACATAAAATACTTTCACCATGAAGAAAAAAAAATGGATATCGCGTGACGTCAGACCTCCGTATATTTTTCACTATACCGATATTTTTCGTTATTCTGGATATTTCGAAGCTATCAATATCTCGGCAATGTATCGCAATAATGTTTGTGCGTGACGAGCCTCTCAGAGTACATGTATGTAGGTCTACTCTTGATTTTATTTGATTTTATCTATATGTATTTAGGCTTACTCCTGTAGGATATAAATCAAGTATACCATGCACTCTTTTTGAGGCACCAACTGAAATTATGAATTCTTCGGTGACTGGCATTGTTACTATTTTCTTGGGGGCTGCGCCCTCAGAAAATTGTGCTATGCCAGTCACCTCAGAGAATCAATAATTTCAACTGGAGCCTCTTAGTGCAAGGTATATTTGATTACTATCCTACAAAAAGGAACAGGGGAAGAGGGGACACGACTCTATGCTGGGCTGTCGTCAGCTCAACCTAGGACTCGAAACGACATGTATGTGTGCAACGAAAGTAATGCCATAATCATTATGACCATCCAAATGCAATATACTTCTTCACACAATGTCCTTCTCAAACATTTCTTCTTTTTTTTTCTTTCCTTTTTTTCTTTTTTGCCTAGAACCATATTCGCTTGACTACAATCTTTGAACTTGTTTACATTCATTTACATAATTTATGGACAAAATCATAATTTTTTAGAAAATCACTTGCATTTGAGGATATCGAAAATAAGAATTAACTGATACACTTCGGGTCTCCTTTAAGCCCCAAATGCAAATCCTGTTCATTGACTTGTCCCAAGTTATGTTGTATTGTTTGTAATATAGGTTTTCCCGTTCAATTTCACAATTTGTTCAATCTATTTCACATTTCGAGCATTCGAATTCACAAACGATATGATCGCCATGGTACTTGTAAATGCAATTTCGTTGTTGCTCCTTCAAATTCGTGATCTGTGCAACGAATTTTTCAAATGGGTCATCAAGATTCCTATTAAGAGCAAACGATTTAAGGAAAGAGCAATCAATTTCACTTTGATTCGTCCAAATTCGCTATTCGTGCAACAAATGCTTCAAATGGTTCATTCTCATCTGAAGAAAGAGCAAACGATTTAACCAGTGAGCATCCAAATTCATTTATACACATGCAAATGAACTATTTGTGCAACAGATTGTTAAAATACTTCATTCAAATTTGACTTACAAGCAAAAGTTTGAAATTGAAACATCCAATTTCACCTGCAACCGGCTTCTGTTACTCTTCGGTCATTCAATTTCATCAAAACGATGGCAAGTTTTAAATAAGTGCATTCGATTTAATGTGTATTGTAAGTTTTTGGAAAACTATATAATCCACACTAGTTTTACCATATCTAAATTATGGAATATTAGCCTGGGGAAACAGTGCGACATGCCTGTTAGACAGAGTTTTTTTTTATTACAGAAAAAGGCTATGCGAATTATAAGTAATGTTAATTATCACCACCACACTGATGGTCTTATTCACTCTAATAATGTACTAAAAAATTATGATATTTACCGCCTCAATCTTGCTGTACTTCAGTTTCAGTATCATAATCATGAATTGCCCACTGTCTTCAATAATATATTTACAGCAAATAATGAGATCCATCATTACCCCACCAAACAAATCAATCTACATAACTTGCCAAGAACTCGTACGGCATTAAACCCAGAATACTTTTTCATATACAGCTCCAAAATTTTGGAATTCCCTCCCTTTAAATATACGAGACCGTATAAGTTTGAGTACATTAAAAACCACGAAATCCGTGAAAGTTGATCAACGAATCTATGATTTTAAAATGAATTCCTTAAAATGAAAGTGAATGCCCAAACAGCCCCCTCTAGTGTACTTTCTTAATTTGAATGCATGAACATTGAAATGTAATGCACGAAATTTGAAACCGTATAGTACTAAAACGAATTCGTAAGAACGATTGCTAATTTGAATGCCCTGAAAAGAAATCGAATGCGGATAAAGAAAAATGGAATGATATTAATTGAAATAATCTTGCCCATAAATGAATTTCAGTGTTCATAAATTAATCCGCTTGTCTCGAAAAGAATTTCAATGACTCCTTTCAAAATTTGAAAGACCGATATCGATCGTTAGACGATAGTGTCTGAATTTGAATGCATCTAAATTAATTTGACTGACAAAAATATGAAATCGAGCGGGAAAACCTATAATTATAAAATGGTTTGAATGATATGGAATGAATAAATGACATGTTCTGTAAATTTTAGCTGCAAGTTTGTATAGGGCTTTCCGCGTCATCAATAGAAGTCGTCATTTAGAATAACATTTGCTTGGTTACTTTCCATGTTGATCTATGGGAACAAAAATTATCATATGAATGTCACAAATGTCACTTTTTTCAGGTTATCCCTACTGCAGCAGTAGTAACTCTTATAACTCTTACATGACTAATTAATTTCAGTCTACATTTTGTCGTGTGTGAGAAGAATATAGTCCAATAATGATGATCATCATTTATGTAAAATTTCTATGGTGCTTCAAAGCTTCATGTGAATTCAAATTGTCTCTTTTTTTAAACAGACAAATGCCCTAGCAACAGACGTGTTTGAATAATTGAAAGCAGTTCCTCGACCCTGGCTTCAACATTGGACTGACGTCCTGCATAAAAAGAGACAGCCCCCCTCCTTAACTTTCTCTCTCTCTCTCTCAGTCATTTTAATTAATCAAACAGAATTAACCGAACCAAACATTACATCTTAGTCTAGCCTTGAAAACAACAAGGAGACGCGCAAGGCCCAAAGGGTTCTCGCAAGCATCATTAGCATCACTATGGCAGCATTCTGGAAATCTGAACTGGTGAAAAATGAAGGTCCAGGCATTAAACAGGTGCTGCCCCTGTGCGCACACCCCACCCAGCAAGGTATAGCTTAAACACCATTTAACCAAGATAGGTTGGACTTTTTCAAGTTTGTTAAAATCAAGTGTTTTCTAAAGAAGTAGAAAACATTGTCATGGGGCACTTCAGGGGTGCTGCCCCTGAGCTCATGAGTGCAAGGTACCCTCTTTGAACAACTTGAGGTCTCCTTCCCACTAGAAAGATTCATACCATGTTTCATAACAATCCAGTAATAAGTTGAAGCAAAAATATTATCACTCGGCCCCTTTCGGTTTCAAGCACCATATCCCAATTTTGTTCTTATTATTTTACGGCATTTCCAACCCAAATTCCAGGCTTTTTTAGACGAATCAAACGTCAGGATCACACTTTTAGGAATGATTGTCAATACTAAATAACGTAGGCCTGTTGCAGCGCAGCAAGTCAATAAGCACATTTCGTCTATATATCTCTATAACTTCTCGTCCGTTTAGGATTTTTCCTAAACCTCACGGCCGTAACTGGAAGTACCGAATTTCTCATTGAATTGATCGGGGCCGTGGTACAGAATCCCAATTCTAAGCTAAGCCGCCATACTATTTAGACCGGACGCTGTTTCGCCCGAGAAACTAAAAATCAAACAGCACGGAGAAATACTATCCCTAAACCCTAACTTCTTACCATGACGAGACTCGAACTCGGGATATCTTCCAGACAAGCATAACGGGGGAACGCGACGAACCTTTACAATTAGTTCATGTGCAATCTTCAGAATTTCCAGGGGACACATCCTCCATCCACCCCCCCCCCCCGTTCAATGGCAGGAAAGTATGCATTTTGACCATAGACGATCCGCCCTTTTGTTGATTGTGCCCCCGCCCCCTTTTAGAATGAAACCTTCTTTTTTTGCTTGTCAGAGAATTATGGAGGGACCCCCATAACCCCCATAACCCTCCTGAGCGAATTTTCTAGGTCTGACAAAAAAAAAATTGTCGCCACCCCCCCCCCCCCCCTCCCCCCCCCCCCCCCCCAGGTTTGCCTTTTCCAAAAGTTGACAAACGGACATGTGAATATGTCTTATTTATCCAAAGTAATAATAATGTTCGAGTAGAATATCCATGCATAGACCTAGAGGGAGTGATTTGATCTTGCCTTGTTTCTGTGGTTTATTAATACTCAGAGTAACATCCATAATTAGCGGTACGTCCCCCGTAAAGGATGCAATAATGAGAAAAAATGAATTTGTCATTTTATTTTCAGGGGGATTATGGCCCCCTTATATGGGTCTTGGGAGGACCGACGGATTGACTTCCCCCCTACTACCCTCCCCCCCCCCCCCCCCCCCCCCCCTCCAGCTCCCCCCATTCCATTGTCATCCCATCACCCCCAGGGTGAGGGGAGAAGGGATTAATATCATTATACGTATTCATATGGAAATATTTTCGAAGGAATTTTCTTCTTATCAGGTTTTCTGATAAAGTGTCAAATTACCGGTAGCGAACGTCGTCGTGAAACATACACACTAAACTGTGTGTGTGACCATGAAGCTTCAAATGATGTAACTCTATACCTGTATGATGACCTGTCTAACACGTGTGTATAATACTGTACTGTACACGTACTGAAGCCATGCGGATATATTGCCATGCTGTTCTCTGGCATAGCTCCCCTTCACAGGGAAAGGTATATGGGTTGGCTGGGCCTGAAGCTACAAACCCGTTTCATGGGTTGGTGGAATTATTAAGCCTACTCCCTGCGGAAATTCAATGTTTAAAAATGAATTTATGAAATACGGACGGGACGTCAGCCCTCAAGAAGTGCCTCCCACCACCCTAAGAACCCTTCCCCACCCGTGGGTACCAAAAGGCGGGGACCGAAAGGGCCAGGGGAGGAGCCTATTTGAACCAAAAAAAGAGCCCGAAATCCTTAGTGTATTATATATAAGATACAAAATTCTTATGGGAAAAACAAAGCGTACACACTCAATTTGTTTGAAATGGAAATGACATTTAGCACCCATCTACTCTGGATATTGGTTTAAGATATTTTCAATATGAGATAGTAAATACTATTCTGTTCTTAAACAAGCAACTGCATAAGATGCAAAAAACTAACGAAGAACTGTTCATTTTATAAAAGAGAGTTGGAAGACATTGTACATTTCTTTTACGAATGTGAAATCAGTAAAAGCACTTTGGAACGAAACAGCAAAATGGATATACGAAGGCTCTTGAATACAGATTTAAGAATTTGGGGTTTAGAAGAGAAGAGAAATAATGCCTTGAAATAGCATGGTAGCTATAGGGTGCGCGCGATTTATGATGAATGCATTGTGTATTGGAATGAGGGAACAGGGAAATTGTGACCCGGCACCACAAAACCACCAAAAATTCGCAAAAATTGATTTTTATGATTTCATCATATTTGGAAAGAACAGAGTCTCAGCTTTAAAATGATATATAAATTGTCAAAATTGAAGGTTCCTAACCCATTTAATTTAGCAAATAAATGGAGCTAGTAAGAGAGTTTGCTGGTATATACTCTAAGAAAAAATGAGGTAAATTTTACTCAAAATTGAGTAAAATGGTCACATGGTCGGAATTGACTAAAGTTTTCTGTACTTCTAGTTGAGTAATAGTTTTGTCATATTTGAGCTTCTCTTTTACTCAATGAAGAGTAAAATTTGTTTTGCACTATTATTGATTAATTTGTTTTTTTACTTATCTCTGACCATGTGTCCTTTGTGATAAGGGTAATGTGTAAGTTTGATTTTACTACCAAATGACCATTTTGTCGTACATCAGGAAAGTGTAAATTGTTTTTTACTTTAGTGATGAAACTATGTTGGACCCTGGCCTGCCTATGCTCTATTTGCAATGTACAATTCATTTGAAAAGTGCAGCATGATGTCCAACAGCATACTTGATGCAGGGAAGTGTTCCATGCTTAATGTAATATGTGAAATATGACTGAATATGAATGAATATATGTATATTTAAAGTTCTCAAGACAAGCCAGCCAGTGCATGCTATACAGACAGAAAGTTTGCAACACCTAGCCAAAATAACATAAAAAACAATATATATACATGTATTATATAAACTACTTTTATTGTGTAGGTGAAACAAAAAGGTAATGTTCTAGAACTTCAACTATCATCTTTGTAGAAATCAAACAAAAATACATGAAAAGCTTGTATGTTATACCTTAAACTACAGGAAAGAAAAAAAATACACATGGAATTGAGTTGCTACTTGCAGCTTCCTTTTCTCTGCAACATTGAAATAAACTGTGCTTACATGCACAGCATGTAACATGTAGAACTTGACATAATAAAAGAAATAAATCACGCCATCGACTTATCATATCTTATTCTCAGGTAACATTGAAATAAACTTTGATTTAAAGCATTGTATGCATTATGACATGCATCACTTTCTTTCCAGTCTCTGACAAGGATAAAGTTCAGTACAAAATGGAATAATACTCAATTTGAGTCGCAAAGCTTAAATTACACAATTTACAACTCATTTCTATACTTTGGTCCAATCCAGAAATTTTCTTAACATAAAAATCAGAACAAGGATATCAGCACAAAATACAAGTGTTTCTTTCTTAATGTACAGTCAATACCCTTCCAATGTCGGGGTAACAAGTGTTCTAAAAAATGGGAAAGGTTATGAAAGCTCCAAGCTAAAACAGAAAAACACATTGATTAAATAAATACCAAATATCTTTGGAATTCTACTACTGATTAAGTAACAGCAAAATCATGATTGCCCGAATCTGCATAATATCAGTTACTTTCAAAGTTTTGAATAGTTTCACAAAACAGTGTTACATGGGCTATATATGCAACAAGAAATTCAATGAAGACACACACCCACTTTTCCTTATGAATTGTATTCCATGAGATACACCCTTTCTTGTATCACAGTATTCACTATAATATTTTATGACCCTTTGTGTTCCATAAATGATCAGATATCAACATCATAATAAGAGCCAAAAATGAAGTATTTGAATTTCATATAATAAAAAACTATGAAAAATGAGTGAATGACATTATTGGCTCACTTATTTCCACATGTTATCTTCCACATGCTATGTTTAGGCATACACATGTAACAGTTTATGAAGGTAATGAAAAATCTAAAAATTGCCACAACCAATTATATTCTTCACTCAATTTTGATAAATTTTCAGTGTTATGCTTATTTGAATACTCTACTTATTAATAAAAGTGATATTAAGGTGGACCTGACATTTAACTCATCAAGGGAGGAGGTAAAGAAAAATTCACCTGGCTAGAATCCCTAAAAATAGCAACATAAGATACTTTCTTCTTTTGCAATGATACCCTAAATAGTATTATGTTTTGTATCATACCTATAAAACATAATTACTTGTGAAAAAATTACAATTATAAAATAAACCCTTGAAAATGTTACAAGCCAAATAATTCGTTGCTTATTCTGCAGTTTGAAAAATCCTAAAACAAAACAAAATCACAAAGGCATACAATTTATTTTGCCTATTTTTTGTTTTAGTTTTTATGTTTTTGCCGTTTTTTCTGGAATCTATCATGAGAGTACATTACACCCAGAAACACCATGCAGCTCCGTACTAAACTCTGAATGAAAACATCATGTACATGTACATAGTGGGATAAGAATGGTGTACCATAAAATAACCTGAAATGTCATCCACTAATATGTGATTATGTTTAACAACATACAGATATGTGTCTTCCCCTAATCATGAAGGTTAATTATTGCCTTCAGATGAACATTTTCTCTATTTCTTATTAAAGTGGTAGTAGGCTCTAAAGGCCTTCACTGCCCTGTTTCTTGGGCACCTGCTTCCACCTCATACACCATAGTGTCCAAAATGACCCACATGGCTCGAGCTTGTGGTGGATATTCCAAGTCAAACACCTGAAATATCTTGTAACAACTGTCAACTGCATGTCTGTGCAAACACTCGCTCCTCTAGGACCACGAAGCACTGCGTCGGACGGCAGACATCATTGCCTAAGGCCAGGACAAATGGCTGGTTCCTGCCATGATCTCTTCTATAAGCTTCTAGATTGGTTCCTTCCTACAAATATTGAAAATTACAAATACATGTAGTACATTTTCTTATTTATGGTTCATGAAGTTTGAAAAGTTCATTGTTTGTACCCCTATATCACATACAGGGTAAGTGACAGTTTGGGCCTGACCAAAGTGAAATTAATTCATACCCCTTTGACTGGATTATCCATTTTATCAGGAGGGGAATATGGGGGGGGGACTACACTTGGACGTAAGAAACAAAAATAAAGATTGGAAACAACTACCATCAATCGTGATATGAAACACATTTCATTCCTATGGTGATTACTAAAAATCACTTTTAGTAAATATTGCTTTTAGTTTAAACATCTGCAACACATTACACAATACTATATTTGTAAGAAACAAAAATAAAGATTGGAAACAATTAACTACCATGAATCGTGATATGAAACACATTTCATTCCTACGGTGATTACTAAAAATCACTTTTAGTAAATATTGCTTTTAGTTTAAACATCTGCAACACATTACACAATACTACATGCAGTTTCCTTCGCCAGTTTGATTTGTAGGCAATTCTATATAGATTAAATACTACGGCTACCAAGTTCTGGTATGTCGTAAAATTCATCCCACAAACTTGAACTTACTAAATGGAGAGGTGACCCATGCCCTCACATTTATCAATTTGCTTCAGCAATACTACTCCTGCTACATGCATTTCACATACCTTTTGGTAGTCAATGAAGCTCTCCAACGACTCATGGATTGAGGCTCTTCCCCCCTTCGATGTTTTCTTACCAGGGAACAGATGTGATAGCATAAGAAATGCCAGGTTTGCCTTTTCCTCTGTTAGTTGAAGACACAAAAGGTGCAAATCAATTTTGTTAATATACAATATGAAAGATGTTATGCTGTGTATAATTATATACCATAAATCCACCTTTACATATTTTCAATTTTAACATCAGCTTTGTATCTCTTAAACTTCAGGGCTGACTGAATGATTGTGCCCCTTCTCTAAAATCGTTATATCTTGATCAATCACTTCCAAATTTGCACAAAAAAAACTCAAACTCTACAAAATGAAATCATTAGAATTTCTTAAGGTCACCACATGGGGGGCGCTATTCACCATAATATGATGAAATACATAATATAAAAAAGGGATTTTGTTGGATATTTCTAAGTTTTCGTCTTTCATATCCCATGAACACATTTGCAAGTTATTAATTGGTCAATAATTATACAATATCACATATTTTAGATAGAAAATGAGTATTATGAGCACTCTTTGACTGTTTTGGGTTCATGTTGTGAAGAATGAAAATAGAATTATGCAGTGATAATGTTTTGAATTTGGCATATATGCACATATCACTATGCATGGTTGGTTATACCGAAAAGTTAGAATAACATGGATAAACACAATTTTATATAATATTTCTTTAAAAAACAAATAAAAACAAAAGGAATTGATTGAATATGTTTTTAAATAGATGAAACATATGTCATACATGAGCCAAAAGATATGAAAAACAAGTGACAGTAGTGATTCTGTGTAGTGAAAAACGATTAAACATCAAAAAGTGGCGTACATGACCTTCAAAATGTGGTTGCCCTGGCAACATGATTTCACAAGGAACCCTAAACTATATATCAAAATGTTTGCCATGAAATTTTAAGAAAAGTCACCAAGTTTGATTAATTTTGTCAAAAATTGTGGAAGTGGTGAAGAAATATGTGATGGGGCACAGTGTGCCCCCCCCCCCCCCTTGGGCTTTTTAGAGTTAAGGAGAGGTGCCAACTTTAGGGGCTACAACAAAGGTAAAGAAATAATAATTATAAAAACAAAGTTAATGTGATGAGCAAAGAAAGAAGCCACCAGCATCAGTACTTGGAAGGGGGCGGGATTTATGCTTTACCTGGGTGCTGTTTTGTTTTACTAGATACGCCACTGTTAAGAATGCAATGGGATGAAACACTTCTGTAAATCTAATGACATCTACAATATGAGGGACGTCAAAATGTATATAACATCATTTGAACAATCCAATGCAATTTATGGCCTATCAATAATTACACACCTTGACTGAAGTCCATATCATTTCTTTCTTGTACCCCAAATTTCACCATCCATCCTGGAGACATTCTGCTCCCATAGTCAAGAATGCAACACGATATCACTGGCCACTTTGTGAAGAGAAGGTCCCCCTTTCCCTCAAATAACTTCTTGTAATCTTGCTCAATCTGCAAAGAAACAAACAATAACAACAAAGCATGTTTATTGTAGTTATTTTTGTTATTTGTCTGTTATTTTGCCTGTTATACAGTCCACTTTATATGTTCTTGAAACAATGTGCCAATTGCTCCAAATCTCTTTACATTACTGCTACACCTGTATGCATACATGAGCTGTATTTGAACTGATCTTTCAAACACTTCAACATATTATGTGATCTTTGACCTTGCGATCCCAACATTTAATGAGATAAAAACAAACCATTTCGTGGGTAAGAAGGCAACAGGCACAGATCTAGCGACGGCTTTGACAAAGGGTTTAGGGGACCATATTGTTTGTGGATAATTGTCAGCTATTATCCCCAAACAATATGACCCTCTGAATCCTTTGTCAAATCCCACTGAAGCCGTTACTGGATACGGCAGTGGAAGGCAATGTATTCTATATACAATATTATTTTCAGAATGTGTGCAGAACTCGTTTTGAATTTTGCATTTGCATGTAGATTTAACAACAGTAAAAGTAGGTATTTGCTTGTGTATATGCAGATTTAGTTAGACAGCTGACAAAGATAATGTAACATGTACCAACCATTCCAGGGGAAAGAAGGTGTGGAAACTCATCCAGCACATCAGTCACACAAGGCTTTGTCCTGGAACCTCCCGGCAGGGTGGAATGTACAAAGTCCCTTCTATATGCCACTGTCAGCTCCATCTTGGCCACAACGTCTTTGTGGGGGCTGTCATGACTTTTCAGCCATTCCGTCATGACTTTCATGTCTGCAATATCTGACAAAAAATATGGAAACTCATAAGATATCAATCATTATCACATTATGCCTGAGAACAAAATGCATAGCCAATTTAATTCAATAATGGTTTATTGTTTATACACATATAATATTATGAAAGCATTTCACATGAATAGGCAGCACAGCTGGAATTATCATGTTTATATGTAAAAACATTCAGGTAAATTATACATTTTAAAAACATTTTAAAAAAACATTTAGAAAGAACATATTAAGTTAGCAATCATTAATTTAAAAAGTCAATGGTAAATACATTCAATTTGAAATACTAATATAACAAGCACAAAAACTAAACAAGCGTTATGGAGCAGACAGGTAGAAGAAGATTGGCACTAAGTATTGGATCATTGCAAATAAAACAAACTATAGTTCATTCCGTGGCAAAGCCCTCCTGTTCATCCTAGCATTTTTCTAACTCTAACCCTAAACAAATGGGAGGGGGCTGAAATAGCCCAGTATATTTAGGGTTAAGTTACATGCATTATCAGGCAGCATTAATATTTGTCTGGGCTGCTGATTGTCATCAAAGTAAACAAAGTTGTATAAGGTAGCAAGTGGCATATCATTTTATATATATTGATAGCATTTAACCCCTTCAAGATAACGCTGATTTTGCTATAGCAGTATTAACACACATTTCCCATAGACCCCAGCCCAAAATTACTCCTTCAATTGGTAAAAAAAGGAGAAACATTGAATCAATACATATTACAATGTAAATTCAACCCCAAACATGCGAAGAAGTCACTTTGCTGACAGGCCCATGGTGGCCAAATAATGCAAATTAACAGTCTTGTAGGCAAATGTACTTTTAACTCTAGGGCCCGTATTTCGCCAACTTCATGACTATTTTTTCTCACGTCTTGCTCAACTTTTGACACTATTTTGAAGAAAAAAAACGGGACCTACGGTCCGAAAGTTGCGCAACATTATGTAATACAGCGCAGGCTCAAAAATCGAAAATTTTCTGTGGTTGTGTACAAAACGTATGGGAAATGGCTTTTCATGCTCAAATGGCATTTCAGGACTTAAAATATGGTTATTAGCCATTATTATAGTTGATATTAGTGTAATATTCAGAGATAGTCAATTACCAAGTATTCCAAGAAAAAAATACAATAAAATACATAAGTCAAAAAACAGAAATTCCCTAAAACAATAAAATACATAATAAAAGATTTTTTCTGTTTTTTTCCTTTAGAAATGTTAAGCATGTGTTCTCAACAATAAGTAGACACTTTAAAAGTTAAAAATCCTCTGATTTTTGAAAATATGACAGAATAAACATATTATGCATAAAATTATAAATTTGCATAATTTAAAAACCGACATGATTTTTCAAATAAAAATTCCGCGAGTATATTGCTTTTTGATATGGTCTATATGTGTGCCAAGTTTCATCATTTTTCGCCGCTCTGCGACCGAGATCTTGGGGGGGGGGGGGCTCAATCAGCCCCCCCCCCCCCAGTCTTCTTAGACGTCAAAATAGCCCAGTCTAGATAGGGTTAACCGCAGACTAAGTCACTGTCTTTTTAAACCCTGCTTTACTTTACTTTGGAGATAATTGGTAACATTCGTAAGCACATACCATAATTCATCTGAGAAGATGTTGACGCTAAATCCTCATTGGAAGAGGTTGAAGGTGAATCACCAGGACTTCTTGTCTTGTTCGGCAGTTTTTCTTCTCCGGTACTTAAGACGGTTTTCGAGTCTACCACCTGCTGCAAGTTTGGTACTGCCTTTGAAGTACCATTCCTCCTTTAAAGGAAAAGAAAAGAAATACTGTGCATGAGCAAGAAGAATGTCACAATTCAAAGAGTATATCATATTGATATAACTTCAATTAAGTTCTGTCTTCAAAGTTCATGAATAAAATCTAAAATTTGGATCAGGCCATTATCACATTGATAAAGAACTACTGTAGATGAAAATAAGTCACAGATATAGAATTTGAAATTGGAATTTCTCTTATGTACCACAAAGGAAAATTTGTTAATGCCCTTTCCTTCACAACATTACAATAAATAACGTGAATAATAATAATAATAAGATGCTTATATAGCGCAAAATACAAAATTGTGAAATGAGTCTTTGGACTAATAAGGACCCAACTTGATATTTGTCATGGATGTGTCTTAACTGAAATAAAACTGCAAAGTCAGTCATTACAAACTATCTACTCACATCTCCATTGCCGGCTGGATCTTTTAAGAACGGAAACTTAGCAATGATGGAGGAGGCCATTGCCCCCTTCATGTCAGGGCCAGGTCTGTTAGTAAAAAATATGAAAATTGCAGTTACAATACATGTAGTTATAAATGTACTTTTATCATTTGCAAATTCACATGTGGTACAACACCTGCAATTAAAGCACTGTGGTGTAGTTGAGCATTCTCCCCCTATCATACCCCCCCCCCCCCCCCCCCCCCGGCATACTCCCAATCAAAGGCGTGCAATGTTGTTGGAATGTTCTACCATATACTTTTGACAAATAAGATGCCTATAATGAGGGTAAAGGATTTGAAATAAACTGCACATGTAGATTCATAGGAAAGGGGAAAAAATCTAGGGGGAAAAAATCTAGGTGCAAAGTGAACGCTATTTTCTGGTAGAATAAAGAAGAAGAAGAGAAATGCACAAATTAGACAGAGACAAGGTAATATAGGACACCATTGCAAATGGCATTCATTACCTCAGGCCATGCAAGTTTATTAGGTGCTCTGTACACAGATTACAGATGATACGAGTGTTGTGTGGCGTGCAGACTTTCATTCGAGTTACTTCCTCTAATGTTTTCCTCCCTTCCATGGATTTCTTCAGAATCTCACCTACATCCTATAAAGAATTCAGGATTGCATGAGTTAACCCTAACCCTACATGTATGTTTGTGTGAGGGTGTGTGCGTTTGTTTAGCATTATGTCCGAGGACATTTTCGGACAGAGAACAAAAAAAAATCATGACAACAATGGTCCTCGGAAGCCGGACAATAGTCCTCGAACGTCGAACAATGAATTTATGCCTTATTCCGTCGACTGTCCGAGGACGAGTAACAATAGAGGAACAATAGTTGTCCTCGGAAGTAAAGCCATGTAAACGTGTGTGTGTGTGTGTGTGTTCTCTTATACATGACAAATCATAATACAGATGTTAATAAATCTTTTATATTTCAACATCTTTTTAACCCTAATAAGGCCTGGGGTGGATTCCACCCTCCCCCCCCCCCCCCCCCACCCTAAACGTTTCGCGTGATAAGTCTGCATCTCGCGCGACGACCGGGTATACGGTTCCGAAATTGCTCATAATTTAAAAGAAAGCATCGGGCCAAAAAATGCTCAAAAACGTGATTTTGTGTACAAAGTCAATACAAATTGTGTTTTCAACCCAAATTCATAAATGTATGATTATTTTTCCTTTGCCTTATATTGAAATGGATTAAATTTATGTGGTGTATGATTGAAATAAAGTCACCAACAAATGTAATCAAAAAACCAATAAGAAATTCAAAAACAATAAAAAACATGAAATTAATTTCCATACCAATTTTTTTTTGCAATACATTTGTTAAGAACATTTGAAAGAGTATCTAGACAAAAATAAGAACATTGGGAGCTTAATTTCATGATTTATAGCAATGAGTCTGATTTTACACATAAATTAGGATAATTAGTATCATTAGTTATTTTGGGAAAACGTTGACTATGCCAATTTTGTAGATAACGTTGTGGGCGACGTGCGTGCCGATTTTTGGCGCGATCGCGCAGTTGATGGCCGAGATCTCAAGGGCAGTCATAGCATAGCCAAAAAAGCCTAGCCTGATTAGGGTTAAAACATTTGCTAAAAGAGATTTTAAAAGATACAGGATTGTTTCTGCATACATGTAATAAAGAATGGCGTAATGTATGTATACAGGTAAAGGATTATATTCAACAGACCTTGATGACAAAAAGACCAAGTAGGAGTCAATTCATTGACATCCCTGAAGTGCTTTCATCACTGTTCTGAACTGAACATGAGGACACTCTTAAAAAACTTTGCTCAGGTATGTACTCTGTAATATTTACTGTGCATGATAACACATGGAGCACTGGACTTTATTTTCACATAAAAACAGATGAGACACAATATACATACATGTACATGTACATGTAAATAATATTATAAATTGAGTGATATTAATCAGACTGAATGGATTACAAATGAATGTTGAACTTACGTATCTCACATGACTGCTTTCTGGCGTTTGAGTGGTGATGGTGCAGTGTCACTCCTGCTGTTCAGATCCTTGACTACTGAGCATGATGGCTCTTCATCTACTGGGATGGTTGAAGCTTGAGAAAGGTCGAAGGCAATCGATTCCACATCTGAAAGCATTAAATCATCAGACACTTCGGAAGACTCCCAGCCCATCTCCATGTCTTTCAGTACAGATTCTGCGGCATCATTTGCTTTATCCTATAAGGATGAAAATACACGCCTCAAAAATGGTTCTGCAATTCAACATTGAGCTTATAATCTCTCTTTTTAGAACATCATTTTATTTGATATTCAAATTATTGGAGTGTACTTGAATGTTTATTTCCCTTTAAAATGATGCTTCTGATAGTAATTCTGAGATAATGGAATGAGTAAGACACCTGAATATGGGGCCATGTCAAAAGTGAAAAGTAGTGTTCATTGTCAAAGGCAAATTCTTCACTTTGTTATAGATGTATAGAGTTCATTGCTCTTGTTATTTTGAAGTTGTTATGCATGAGTGCCAACATTGTATTCTCAAGTTCTTTTGATAATCAAACACTTTTGGACTATATAGTGTGTAGTAAAATATAAGTAATAAAGGATATCATTTAGTCTTTGTGTTGACATTGTGTTGAGAAAAGCGATTCAGAGAGAATTGTTTCCTCCATACTTCAAAATCTGTCATGTGTTTTTACTAACAGTTTTACAATTACTTTGTGTGGGAATAACTAAGTTATCAAAATGCATCAAATTTCTAACAATAATAATTTAATTTTCTCTGAAAGTTAGAAACATAAAAATATATAAATAGCTATACAGAGTGAGTCAGAAAAAACTTTATACTTGGAAAATTGTCATTAAGGGAAAACAAATATATGAACCCAAAGCTATTATACATATTTTGAAAGGGTAATTTCTTCTGTGTTATTTGGTACCATTTTTGTATGGTACATGTATTTGTTTATGCTTTGATGAACCAGGCGCATTGTTTGCGAGAATGTAAAAATCGACTTGCACCAAAGTGGGGGTGAAATCAAAACAACAAAACTGCAACACCACCCTGATCAAAGTGATCATACTTTTTCAAGGAAAAGTGTTGAGCAAAATAACTTCACAGAAATGTTACACCTATCGAATAACTTATGTGTGAAAATGAGATTGATCTGTCGAGTCATGCATGAATGAGCACACATCAAAGACACAATGATTACCTTTCAAAAATATCGAGAGTCAATTTGGGGGTCTGTAAGCGACCATTTACTCTTTGATGTATGCTAACTCATGTTACATTATGACTAGACAGATCAGTCTCATTTTCACACAGAAATTAGTTGATAGGCGTAAACACATTACTGCTAAGTAATTTTGCTCAACACCTGTCCATTAAAAGGTTATGACACTTTAATCGATTTTTACATTACCGCATTAACAATGCGCCAAGTGTAAACACATACCACACAAAAATGGTACCAAATAATTTTGGGTTCATAGATTTGTTTTCTTTTTAATGGCAATTTTTTAAGTGTAAAGTTTTTTCTGACTCACTATGTATATGTACATTTATATGGATAATGAAAATAACTCCCTTGTGCAGAGCCAGTTTGAAATGGTATTGAGAAATTGAAACTACACTATACATGTAACTGTAAGTCACTTTTGAAGATTATTACCTTGGCTCTGAGTGATTTTTGTTGCAGTTATGACAATATGTATCGGGTAGGAATGTACCACTGGTGATCCATATCATGATTCTTCACTGCATGGACAGGTCGGTGTTCAAACAGGTCTTCAGGATCAAGCAACTGTAGTGCAGCCAAGTCATCTTCTGATGCAGCAAAGGCTTGAAAGTGGTCATGAAAGTAATTTGTCTTCCATGGTTGGATCATTAGATACAGTCTATCCTGCCTTCTCATAACATAATCAATCCTTGAGAAAGATGGAAGTTCACCACACCAGTCAGTTAGCAACATGACATTGGGTCTGTATGTGTATCCATAGAATGTAACTCTATCACACAATTCTAGTACAGCATCAGGTTCACAGCTCAACAGCTGACATACTTCTGCCTTGCTATCAAGATCACATACTTTGACAAAATCAGAGCTGTGGATACATACACACTCGCTGTTGATGTGTTCTTTCTTGAGCATTCTGAAAGGAGAATGAAACCCTGGGGAAATATCCATTTTAATGAAAAGATAGTAAAGAGAGAAGCAATTTAAAAAAAGTTCCATCAAAATCGGTTAAGAAATGAAAAAGTTGTGAAAGTTTGAAAAGTCTCGATTTACTTTCTATGGCGATCCTCAAATTGGCTATTTGCTTCAATGTGGCAGGTTTTTGTGGACAACTCTCCATATGTTTTGTACACAAAATTTCAGATTTTCTCCATTATCTCTAAAGATGCTACTTGTCTCTTTGTGACCTCAACATATGTTGTGTAAAATACATTTTACCATGATATACATAGAGCTAAAAACAGAGACAAGCTGTACCTTGAGAGATAATGGAGAAAATCTGAAATTTTGTGTACAAAACATACAACTTTTTCATTTCTTAACCGATTTTGATGGAACTTTTTTTAAATTGCTTCTCTCTTTACTATCTTTTCATTAAAATGGATATTTCCCCAGGGTTTCATTCTCCTTTAATGCTTGTGCTTCCTGGTGTTTACGTGCAATTGTTTTGGCAATGTTCTTGTAGTTATTGGAAGTTTTTGCCCACTTTTTCAAAGGCTTGTGCTTCCCTTCTTGCCTCATACAAGAATACTGTGTCAAAGGGCCTAGCTGTCTCATTGCTCGGGGATAATGGAGGAGATTGTGATGCTTGGGGAGATGGTTATCAGGAAACAGTTGCAAATACAACTGATGATGCTCATTATTTCTTGACTGCAAGTAGTAGGTGACAGCAATGCTAACGTTTGGTGCTATGATCAGCCGGTAGATTTCCAGAAGACTTGTGAACAACCTCCAGTACTCACATCCTTCTTCGACTTTATCTCCAACAATCAGAGGTAAGAACTGAACAAGACAGCTCATCTGTGATGCTTTTTGTCCACTTGCTCCAAATGGATTCTTTAGATGATTTTGGAGAATGGGACTAGGCTTGTTTGCTTGACTGAATGACTGAATTCTATTGTTCAGCTCACCCAGGCTAAATCTTTCCTGTGATATGAGCTCAGACACAATTAGTTTCAATTCAAATGCGAACAAGCCCTCAAGAAAATCATGCATTAGGTCAGGAGCATAGTTTTCTGACACATGATAGTAGCTAAGTGTGTTAAGAGCACATGATCTCTGCAGCCCTGTTGCCGATAGATCATTTTGACTGATATCATCCTCAATGTTCTGCTTTGTACAGAGTAACCTTGCATCATGGTAAGACGAGACCGTGTAGGAGAACATGGTGGTGGAGTCTGTCTTTATATTAGAAATGATATTGCATTTAACGTACGAGAAGATCTTACACAAAATGATATTGAATCGTTATGGATTGACATTCTATTACCCCATACAAAACCCATTACTCTAGGTGTTGTGTACAGACCCCCTACAGATCATTATTTTATTGAATATCTCACTGACACCTTGGATAAATTAACAAAAGATGATGAGGTTATAATTTTAGGGGACATGAATATCTGCCTTTTGCAGCCGTCTTCATTATCAAAAAAATACAAGAATATTTTGAATTTAAATGGTTTGAGTCAACTTATAACTAAACCCACTCGAACAACATCGGCCACTTCATCATTAATAGACCATGTAATCAGCAGTAAAGAAGAAAATATTTGTCAAAGTGGTGTTATTGAAATTGGCCTAAGTGATCATTTTTTAACCTACTGCTCTAGGAAGCTAATAAGACCTGTATTCAAACAGCATAGAAATATAAATATTCGGTGTATGAGAAACTATTGTATAGATGATTTTAATAATGTTTTATCTCGAGTCAATTGGTCTGACATATTAGAATGTAAAGAAGTAAATACTGCGTGGTCAATTTTCAAAAATATTTTCATGTCTATAGTTGATAAATGTGCTCCATTAAAACAAGTAAGAATTAAGCAAAGAACCGATAAGTGGATGAATGCTGAAATTATTTCGCTAATAAGACAAAGAAATATAGCTTTTAAAAGAATGAAAAAGGATTGTGGTAATTTAGAATTAGAAAAGAAATATAAACTTTTACGTAATTTGGTGCAAAGAAAAGTGAGACAGGCTAAAGATGAATACTTCCAAAATCAAATTGATGAGCATAAAAATGATTCTAAAAAGTTGTGGAAGAATCTGAAAGATTTAGGTTGTAAAAACAAACAAAAGAATATTAAAGAGAATGTTATTAATATCCAAGGGGAGTTATGTCATGATAATATGAGGATAGCGAACGAATTTAACAATTATTTCACAACTGTGGCAGAAAAATTAGCTAGTAATCTGCCAGATAGCAACACAAATGAATTTGGAACGGACAGTGTTAAATTACAAAAATTATACGACACTAAGGGTGTGTCGAAAGACTGTTTTCTTTTTTCTCCTGTCAAAGAAAAGTTTGTTTTAGATGAATTGAATAAGTTGAAAATATCAAAAAGTACGGGCTTGACTTGGTACCTGCCAGATTTTTGAAGGATGGAGCTAAATATTTGTATAAACCTTTAACTTACATTATTAACTTATCTCTCTCAACCTCCACCTTCCCTGATGAAATGAAAATTGCAAAAGTAACACCCCTTTATAAAAAGAAAGATAAAACTAATGTTAGCAATTATAGACCGATTAGCGTTTTAAGTATAGTCTCGAAGGTCCTAGAGAAATGTGTGTATGCCCAATTAGAGAACTACTTTCAAGAAAACAAAATAATATACGAATTTCAATCTGGTTTTAGAAATGGTTATTCCACTGAAACTTGTCTTATTCACCTGTTAGATTTTGTGAGGAACGAAATTTCCCAAGGACGTTTTGTTGGGATGGTTCTTCTTGACTTGCAAAAAGCCTTCGATACCGTTAACCATAATATACTGTTAAGTAAATTAGAAGTAATGGGTTTAAATTCTGCATGTGTGCAATGGTTTAGGTCTTACTTGACCAATCGTCATCAAGTTGTCTCGTTGCAAAATGTACTCTCCGATTCTATGCCCATAAGATGCGGAGTTCCCCAGGGGAGCATATTAGGTCCTATTCTTTTCATGTGCTACATTAATGATATGTGTGTTTGTGTCAACGACAGTAAATTACTTTTATATGCGGATGACAGTGTGTTACTATATTCTGGTACTGATCCTAAGCTGATCGGGGAAAAACTTAGCTTAGAATTATCAAACTGTGTTAATTGGATGACAGCAAATAAGCTTAGCTTACATATTGGTAAAACCGAAAGTATTTTGTTTTGTTCGCGGGGTAGGCTGAAGTATACTGATGATTTCAATATAAGTTATAACAATCAACTCATTAAGAGACAGGATTCTGTGAAGTATTTAGGACTAAATATAGCTAGTGATCTTTCTTGCTCAAGTTTGGTTGACAGTATTGTCAAAAAAGCTAATGCTCGTCTAAAATTCTTGTATCGTTATCAAAATTGCATGAACTTAAAATCAAGACGCATTTTAAGTTTTTCCTTAATACAATGTTTATTTGATTATGCTAATGCGGCATGGTACTGCAGTCTAGGCAAGGTGGATCAAAACAAGTTAAAAATAATTCAAAATAAGATTGTAAGATTTATCAATCACTTACCACCAAGAACACACATTGGGAAGAGTGAACTTGAAACAGCTGGTCTTCTTCATGTAAACCTTAGATCACAACAACTTTTAATTCACCATGTACATAAGATTTTTTACTCTAATGCAGATCACTATATTTCAAATAATTTTACTCGCTCTTCAAGTGTTCATAGGCATGACACTAGAAATAGTCAATTTAATTTCGTAGTGCCTAAGCGGAAAGGTAAAATTGGAAATTCCTTTTATTTTAACGGTATTCTTTTCTGGAATTCCCTCCCAAATCATGTTAAGTCAGTTAAGAATTTTTTACATTTTAAAAGGGTATTGAAGCATCATTTGAAAAATGTGTCTACTCCATGAATATATTTCTCCTCTCCTTTTTGTAGCTCAGATGGTTTTTTCCTATATTATTTGACTTATGTAACCAACGTTTATTATCGATAGTTTCATTATGATTTTCTGTATATAGTTTTTTCCGTTGAGTAAGTCTTGTTTTCACATTTATGTAATCTTCGCCTACTTTATAAAAAATGTTATGTTTTATTTTGCTACTTTTAATTAGTACATTCTTATTACTTGTCGTACGTGTACGATAGTCTTGTAGCCGTACTAATGTGTTTTCTTAGTGTATTTTTTAATCAGTTATTTAGGTAAGGACCCCATTGGAAATAAGCCATTTCGGCTTTCATGGGCTATCCTGTCATGGTACCTGGTTATGTTTGTATTGCTATATACCTGACGAATAAAATCAAATCAAATCAAATCAAACTGTTGCCTGGTGGTTGCCTTGTGTGCTTTGCAGAACCTACAAAAATGATTTGCACTGAAACTAGCGGCAAAGCCTAAAACTGTATTTAGAGCTAGATTATCACCGACTGCCTGGAAAAATCTGGGACGAATGTGGCCAGTGAATCCATCTGGACTATTTATATGAAGACCTTCGGTGAAGAGAACTTCAAAGTCATCAGAAATACGCTGTAGAACAGCATTTACACCATATTTAGATACCAGTGAAGATTTTGCTAAAGCAACCAAAAGTACATCTTCCAGCTTAGCTTGGTATTTCTTTGGCAAAGATGCAACAGTGAGATAGATACCCAGAAGTTTGTGTTTCCCTTTCTTTGAACCCAGTGGGTTCGCTGTCTCGAAGTCATCATTATAGAGCAGCAACTCTATATCCACACAGTCTTGTTTCCCTTCACAAGTCTTGTAATATGATCCATCTCTATAAGTCTGAAGAACATCTTTCTCACTAGCATTATCTTTTTCCTGAATAATGGCTGACATATAGCCTGGTTGTTCCAATAATACTTTCAGATTTCCACCAATTGGCACATACTGAAAAGTTTCTTCAACTTGTTTTTGCTCAGTCCTCCCAGTATTTGTATTCAAACACTCTTTGTATACATTGCCCAAAACAATTTCTTCCGGCTCAATGGGAACTTTACAGTTGCGGGCATACTGGTTTTGCTTATGCTCAGTAGATAAACTGAAATGATCAAAAGGATCTTTCACCATGTGAAGGACTGACTGTAGACTGTCAATTTTATCATCTGAGGGTTTGATATCCTGAGCTACGTCCTCGATGACTGGAGCTGAAACTTGTTGAACTACTTCAATTACATTAGTAAGCAGCTCTCGTGTGTCACAAATGATACTTTGCACTGTGGATGATGGCAGGGATGAGCTTTTCAGTTTTGCTACATACTCAGAAACAGAATGCTCGATATTTGACGATATTTCCTCAGTGGATTTTTCATTTGAAAGAACTTCCAACTGCTCTGATACATTTTCATCACTAGAACTCATGTTTCCATCAGAATCTCCATCATTGGCCTTTTGTACAATGGAATTATGATCTTGTTCTAAGTGCCGCTTGTAGCTATAACCATGATAAAAAGTTTTAAAACATTCTTGCATACAGCACACAAACTTTGTTTTGGTCTTTGTGTTGATGTGAATCTTTAAGTGGTCCCACAGGTCCACACCTCTTTCAAAGGATTTCACACATTTGAAACATCCAAACATTTTGTCAATTTCTTTAAAACTAACCTTTCTCTTCCATTTTTCAAAATGGTGCATGAATTTGATTCTTGGCCCCAACTGGGAGATCACATCCTTTGCCAGACCTTCAACAAATAGCTTATATGCTGCCAGGTCAATGCCACAAGCTAAAAGGAGAGGAAAAAAAGATAAAGTAAATTCCACTTTTTTGAAAAAAAAAAATCAAGAATGCAAAGTTGATTAACCCTTTAAAAACCGGAGATTCCGTAGATAATGGCCTATTACTCACTGGAAGACATACCATATTTGGTCTGACATTTTTCTACAACATGAAATAACTCCTTGCATGTTCATTTTTATCTATTACAAGTGTTATATATTTGAAAGCATATACAGCTTCCCAGAGAGAATGGTGTATTTTTGACATGGATGTTGACCTAATGACCCGTGACGTTTTGAAATTACATCATATAATGGGCGATTTTGGGCGGTTCAGTGAGTAATAAGCTGGGCGGTCTCGGTGGTTCAGTTGCTAATGGGCTAAGGAGCTGTGATTCAATCCATGCAAAATATAATACTCAGCCAAAAAAAAACAAACACAATAAATTATATGTAAGTTTGTAATAAAATTCCCTCTCTTTCTCCTTTTTTTGCCATTTTCTATCCTTTTTAAATACGGCTAGAAAACAACAAATTTTGTGCAATTAGATTTCTTCATATATAGCAAGTTCCAAGAACATGAAACGGCTTCAAAACAACGAATTCTGCGCACTTTGTTTACAAAGAAACCATACATGATGAGCCCAGTTTAGGGTACTATATGTATTGTAGTACATGTATCAAACCAGTAAAAACTAGTATATTATTAATAATAATGATCCTGGCTTAGGCTGGTTTTCAGGATGATACCGTGGCATGCAGCCCAAACTTGTGAATGCTGCCACAAAGTTGCAATGTCCCCGGACGCTAATTTTTTTTTCCCACAAACTTTTTGTCCCTGTCCTCCCTGGCGCATGCGCACCTGATCCCTTCCGATCTAAATCAATTTCGCAAGCATACGGTTTATTCCGTAAGCGATATAATGACAATTGCTCCCAGCGTCTTGCTGTGGCGAGATGCGTTAGCCCTCGGACATTTAACCTGAGGTATGTGGGTTCGACTCTCAGTTTGGACATTATAAAAGTTACGTTTTGTATTTTTATTATTACTAAAAGTAGGATGAAACTTTGAAACCCCATCAAATTCCAAGCATTGTAGGGCTATTTCAAAGTTGCGCATGCGTCAAGGACGATAGTGACAAAAAGTTCGTGGGAAAAAAAAGTTCGCCCCCGGCCCCGGGACTAGTAGATGATGATATAGTTTGTACAACCGTCCCCCCCCCCCCCCCCCCCCCCTCCCCTGGTTAGTAATAGTATTACTTTTATTAGTACTAGTGCAGTCTAGGACACGGATACATGGATACACGTTACATGTACATAATACACGCACATCTCACTTAATTTAGGCAAAACTAGAAATATACCTACTACCTGCATGACTGATGACGTCAACATGATCTGTTAAGATCTACTTTAGATCATGCAGGACTATTATTTGAGGCAAAGCAAAGCCAAAGGAGGTCTAAGTGAGAGACAGAAAATTTTAGCCCACTGACCAGAATGCGTGGGAATGTCCAATGCCATGGCCTGGGAGTGGGAACGTATTTAATGCTGTAGGCTTAGAGTAGTATCACTATCACTATCTCATGTATTAAGGTGCAACGCTACAATAACCGTACGCGACCACACCCGGGCGAGTCAACTCGGTTCAGCGCCCCGATCGTGTAGTAGGCCTACACTGCAACGGTGTGATGGCCACAGTCTGCACGGTATACACTACTGAAAGTTAATTTAGGTACCATGAAATACCATCAAAAATGTGGCGCTAATGTGCTTTCGTACGCCAACGTAAATCACTCTTACGGAGGACTTTAAACAAGTCTATAATGAATAGGGTTAGGGTTAGGGTTAGGGTTAGGGTTAGGGTTAGGGTTAGGGTTAGGGTTAGGGTTAGGGTTTCCCAGAACACCAAAAAACTATCTACACTGACACACTGGTCGGTTAAATAGAACTAAAAAAACAAAAAAAAATTGAGGATACCATAATTGGTTGGATAATACATGCACTGATATGATGCAGTCGCAAAATTCAGTGGACCTCATTGCCGTACGTCGAAGTTGACGGGGAATACAACCAAAAATTGTCCAAAATAACGATTTTCGGGGCAAAATATCTAATGACAGACACCAGAGAGGCGATATGATATTGTAGAGGGTCCAGTTAGGTGAAGTGATTAATTTGTAAGTGTGAAAACTGTGATTTACGTTGGCGTACGAAAGCACATTAGCGCCAAAAATGTTGTGCACAGCGTCTACAAATATACCGATAATTTTATACTTACTTCTACAGTTGGTTATTGGTCGCTGAGACCCCATTCCCGCAGCAACGACATGAACGAAGCTACTTCTTGGTCCGCCATGCTGTGTCTTTGCTGCTAGCTGCATGTGCGTACGTAACAACGTGCCTGGTACTTTTACACGTTCAAGGTTCAAAAGCAATATCGCGACCTGGCTGACCTGGTACCCGGGAGTGTAAAATGTAGATTCCTCAGAATTAAGTAAAATTTAATGCCATGTGGAGCAAACTTAACTCACCAAGAAGAGTAAAATGGAAATTATGTAAACATAGAGTAAACAGTAAGCATTTGCTCAATACTGACTGACTGATGACTTGAACGTTGTTAAATGTATACAATATTGCTCGATATTGAGCACTCTGGTGTTTACCTATGGCGATATTTTACACCATGGATTTAGAGTTAAGGAGGAAACAAGCTCTAAAGTTTTGGCCTATTCAAGCGTGCGGAGCAAGAAAACATCAGAGAAAATCAATAGAGAGTGAATCAAAAGGCCATAGAAACCACTATGAAGGCGTTGTCAGATTTAGTTGAAATTTAGCAGGAGTGTTAAACTAGCCCATTCATTGTATTACCAAGAGTTTAATTCGGGGGCTAAAGTCATTCAAATATTAGGTACGTTCACACGTAGAGCGATCTAGGTTTCGATACTATATAGGTTTCGATACTATTTTGGTGAAGACCAGATAGTTTTAAGACCAAACGCTGTCTGAACGCAGATAGTCACGAGATAGAAGCGAGTTTCCAAACTATTCTTGCAGCGAGTTTAGCAGGAGTAAATCTCAGGATCCAGCGACAAAGCGTCGACGCTTTGCGGTAGACCACCCACCGCGCTTGTGACTATTTGTAATGTGAGCGCAATCACTGCTATCTTTACTCTGCTATATTGTAATTATGTCTGTTTCGTGTGGTGCTATAATATAATGCCATGTATGTATTCATGTGATGTACCCTCTTCCATACTTTTTTTCTATTATCATTCTGTCTGTTTCATCTGGTACTGTAATGTAATGTGATGTATATAGGGGTAAGTAGGCTAAATATGATACTGTGTGATTTTCAGTTAGAGCTCAGTCAATGTGTTTTGGTTGGCATTCATCTACTGCTTGCCGGGCAGCGACTTAACCACCAGGCTATTCTGGTTCACGGCCAAGTCACGACGAACTAGAATCAAATACCCAAGATCCTCTTCTTCCTGACTCATTAATATTCAAACGGTCCGCCGTGGAACAATGGTTAGTAAGCGAAGAAGCTTGACTGGGGAGGAATTTTTAATTTGTAAACAAATCTTTCGGCATATTACTCCCAGTGTTAAAGATCGTATGCTCGATCTGTAATGAAAAACACAAGTCAGAAAAAATTGGAACCAGCGGGATTCGAACCTGTCATCTACTGCTTGCCGGGCAGCGACTTAACCACCAGGCTATTCTGGTTCACGGCCAAGTCACGACGAACTAGAATCAAATACCCAAGATCCTCTTATATACTCTTTTCTCTCACACAAGAATTAGCAATTGTTTTATGGAGAAATCACATACTCTTTTAAACTTTAAAGCTCAAAAGAATCACACCTGCTATTTATTTGCACTGTACTCACTCTTTTCTTGCTCACATGAAAAAAACAATATAATTTGCTATCGCGACTATAATATACTTTTATATCATTATTATGAGATTGCTGAGAGTTTATTCTTTCTGTCAGTATAACAATCATTAGGGAAGAAGTAATTTAAGACCCGTGATATTGTAATGATTTTACGAGGGTGAGCGGTACCGATGAAAAAAAAATCACACGGAAAGGGGGAAGAATTTGTAAGAAACCGAAGCTGTGCGAAAAAAACTCTTATATAAAAACTGTTAAAAACACATCTTCTACTGTGTTTTAAGCTTCCAGATTTTGATACAAGGTACAGAAAAGATCGATCTTTCAGAAAAACCAAAAATCCCGAAATTGATTTTTTTAAACCCAAATTTCCATTTCGGCAGTTTGTACAAAATCACTGCTTGCCATTTTTTGATGGTTTTGTGGTGCCGGGCCACATTTAATATGAAGTATACAGTCTAGGGAGCGAAACTAGAGGGTGAATGCATGAGCAGAACTAGAAGTCGGATTGAACATAGAGGCATACAATAACAAATGGAGCCAAACTAGAGGGTGTAGTGAGCAGAAGAAGAAGTCGGAATGAACATAGAGGCATACAATAACAAATGGAGCGGAACTAGAGGGTGAATGAGCAGAAGTAGAAGTCGGAATGGACATAGAGTCATACAATAACAATTTTTATTGGAGCCAAACTAGAGGGTGTAGTGAGCTTGTGATGAGGAGGAGGAGGCGAATGATAATTATGATGATGAGGACGATGATAAGCAGATGACAGTGATGATATTAATACACCAAGCCAATGAAATTACCGATGAGAACTTTTTGCCTTATTATTTTAGTTTAAATACGATTTGCCCCTTATAATGATGTACTCGTGGACAGCATGCACAGCATGGGCGCTACGTGTTTTCTGTTATCACGCATTGCTTTGGCCAGGACACAAGTTTAGAAATTTGGCACTGAATTCATATTTCCTGCTCAGTTAGTCGGAAGCCTCCATCTAGGGTATAGATTGTAGACATGCATGGGGGTTTAAAGGGAAGGTTGAGTTCTGGAAAAGGTGAAAATGGTTTGTGAATGTTTCTCATCCCTTTTATCACGTTAACGTCAGTTTGGAAGATCATCATGTAGAAGTGTCCCCGGAAAGATATTGCTCTTCATATGCTTTCATATTCCGAAATATCGTGAGATGTAGCTGAAGTGTTCGGGCCGAACATTCATGTGTGCAGTGCTTGTGCTTTGGGTGCATTGGGTCAATTTCCTATCCAGAACCTCACAGTATACACCAGTTCTTATGTAGACATGGTCAACATTTCCCAATTGCTTTGAGACAGTTTCTTTCGCAATGTAATAGCACGACCAGAACCCAGCTTTATCTTTAATACCCCAGCTACACCAAAGAGACCGACTCTAGACCGATAACAGAGCGAACAAAGTATTGTATTACCCCTAATGACCAAAATTTATTCGGTTTGGTGGTGTTACCTGGGAGACCTCCCTTGTAGTGCAATAGAAAGAAATTGCGGTTTTTTAACGATAAAGCATTTTAGAGGTTTTCTCCTTTTTTTTATTTATTTATTTTTTATTTAGGGCAAAACATTTGTGTGTATAGTTCTTGTATTGACTTATTTTAGATAGCTGGGTAGCCGAGCCCCGTGTATTGTTTTATTGGGTACTCAAGACCGTAGGCCTTAAGTATTTACAATGGTTATTGATATGCAAAGTGTCAGGTTTATGAATTAAATGGAAAATACAAACTTCCGAAAATGTTGCCTAGTTTTACCGTGTTTAGCAGGAACAACATACTCTGCTATATATCTGAGTTTGATAAAAGAGAGAAGAGATTGAAAATTGGGTTCCTCTTTCTTAGATTTGCACCGGTTTACATAAAATCGAATAAAAGGGGAAAATCATACCAATGCATTTATGGTGATCTTTGTTACATCTGAACAATCACCATTGAAAAAGTGACAACAGCACCCCCTTCTTAAAATTTAAACTCAGATAATTTTCTAAACTTATCGAAAGAGGGGTAACTCGAGTGTGCTGTTGTTACCTCCCGTGTAATATCCTGATATCGGGTAGATGAAGGGACACATAGAAGACCATGTTGGCGGATATTTCTGGGGAGAGGGTGATTTAGTAAATGGTGCTTTCCGAAAAAAAGGTCATCAAACTTTGCAAGTCCTATCTGAGAGAGAGAAAGAGAGAGGGAGAGAGAGAGAAAGAGAGAGAGAGAGAGAAAGAGAGGGGAGAAGTGCTCGAGAGAGACAAGGGGGAGGGGTTGATTAAAAAAATAGATCAATCGATGTTATTATCATTTCAATTTACATTGGAGAAAAACAAAGTCATGCTACTTTTTTGTTTTTTTGTTTGTTTGTTTTTTTGTTGTTTTTTTTTTTTTGGGGGGGGTTCATTCCAACCGCCAAATAAGTATTTGATAGTTCAAAACAAGTTAAAAGGCTACAGCGGCACGGGCCCTTTAAAGTGTACCAGAAATCGTATAGCATGACTACCTGCAACTGTTATTAGTTTTCATTAGGAAGATGATAGGCAATCAGAGGATAGGAGCTGTCACAAAAACATAATATGATATCTTTCTGCTTAAGTACAATATCCGTTAGGATATAATTTTCTCATAATTGCAGCCCGTAGCTATTGCAAATACCATTTTAAGTGACAGTAAATCGAAGCTCGTAATGGCGCCATCTTTCAACAGGATTTGAAAAGTGTCTATGCCTCTAATTGTCCCATCATGCCCGATTCTAGTTTGTAGAAGCTTAGAATGTATCTGTAGGCAAATTTCCACATGCATTTTCCAAACAGCTGTTGGTCAAAATTCAAAATAAAAGTTAATTTTCAAATTGTATTCTCAATTTAGCAGTTACTGTGAGATGGCGCTGTTAAAATTTTGCCAGTTTTAATGCCATTTTAAATTTTGATTCTGTAAAGCCCAGCTCACACAAGGCGCCATTTCCATTGCGTCATTACATGCGCTAAGCGAACCTGTGAAGGCAGTTGACCCATACGTCTGTTATTAAAAGTATTGTTTGCACCGTTCATTTTGCAATCCCCCCCCCCCCCCCCGGCAAAATTGTGCCGTTTAGGGAGGGGATTTTTGTTCATTGGAATATTAATGGGAATTTATTGATAACTGGGCAAGTCCAAGCTAGCCCTGATAGCAGAAAGTGTTAAAAATGACGTGATATTTACCTCGTGGTTTTCGTCTTTTTTACGTCCTGTAATTACGTCAATAAGACGACAACTTGCACCAACGCAACGTCTTATTTTGACGTCATCTCTACGTCTTCATTCCTCTTCCCTGATAGCAGAAAGTGTTAAAAATAACGTGATATTTACGTCGCGGTTTTCGTCTTTTTTACCTCCTGTAATTACGTCAATAAGATGACAAGTTGCACCAACGCAAGACGTCAATAGGACGTCTTATTTTGACGTCATCTCTACGTCTTGTACACTGTAAAAACTACTTTTAGGGGCATGTATAGTGACTGCACCTGAAATGCTGTTTATAGCACTTGTAGTGTGCTAATTTACCAGCAAAAAAAAAACGTGACCGTGGCGAGCCTCCAACCAGGTTCCGCTGATTGAGAGGCGCTGACGTTACCGATGTACTAACGAATGCTTCTTGCAATCCAGTTTAGTCATGGGAGTCAAGTAGAAAACATGAACTATGTGGTGTCGTAAATTCACTATGTAACAATATGATCTGCTCTAAATCGTACAATGTGAGTTAGTCTAGCGGTAATGCCAGCAATTCTCGATCAGCGGACCCTGGTTCGAAGCTGGCCCAAATTCTTTTTTTTTTTAAATGAATGTTTAGCAGTTTAAGGAGCCGGTCCAGCTCCCGTGAAAGTGCTGAAATAGCACGCTGTGTGCATCCAATAGCACTCTGAGAGCAGTCCCTATGCATGCCCCCAAAAAGTGCTATATACAGCACTTCAGTTTTTACAGTGTACAGATGACGTCAAAATAAGACGTCCTCTTGACGTCTTGCGTTGGTGCAAGTTGTCGTCTTATTGACGTAATTACAGGACGTAAAAAAGACGAAAACCGCGACGTAAATATCACGTAATTTTTAACACTTTCTTCTATCAGGGAGTTTGTCCCTTACCATACGGAGCAAATCTAAAACCCCGGATGCAGGTTTGTCAACTTTTGGAAAAGGCAGACCCGTATTTTTTGGTCTTGCCAGCTTCTCGAAAAGGCGGGGGAGGGGGCGGGGGTTATGGGGGTCCAGTTCCCCTCCATAATTCTCTGACAAGCAACAACAACAAAAAGTTTCCAAAAAAAGGGGGCACGGGCCGGAAGTGCCCCCCTGAATCCGCCACTGGCAGAATGAACCGTCCAAACAATACTTTAATAACTGGCGTATGGGTTAATTGCATTCACTGGCTCGATTAGGTAATAATGACGTAATCGAAATGTTAGTATATCTGTATCCAGCTGATAACCCTCATACAGCTCGGATCAGACAAAATATCAAGTGAAATTAAATTTAAGTAAATTTAAGTTCTTTTTTCCATGATACAATTCAAAATATTTAGCAAAATATAGCGCATTCCCTTGAACTTAATATGGGATTTCATTAACAAACTGTCCTATTTGAACACTGACAAATGTGTTGGGAATTATGAATTGCACATTTGATCTACTTTCTCGATCTCCAGGGTCCCCGAGCTCGTCTGTCGTCATCGTCATCAGACGTCTTCGATGTCCTGGGCGACATCGATAGCTTCTCACTGATCGAGCTGAACACCACCGACCTCCTCCACGACGAGAGCCTCTTCGAATCGGACGTTGACTTCGGAAGCACGTCATCGTCACTGTTTGATGATGAGGCCTTCGGACATCCGTCGGAGAGACCCCTCGTGGTCATGTTCACTTGGCTTCTTGCCAAGCAGCGTCACGTCAATAAATATGTAGAGCTCTACACCCGCAAAGGGTAAGGTGAAGATGATAAAAATAGTAATGATAATAATATTAATATACTATTAATACATGGTTGGGAGTGCGTTGGTGCGATCTGGCAACACAAAGGTTTTTATCGTGGTGTACTATACGCACGAGGCGCAAGCCGAGTGTGTTTCACACCACCATAAAAACCTGCGAGTTGCCAGATCGCACTAACGCACGAACTCACAACCATGTATTAATAGTTTTATAAAACGGGTCGGCAATATGATTATGAAGTCTATAAAAATGGTTACGAACCCCATAGAAAAAAGAGTTGCACAGTCATGGAGGCTGCCATTTGCTTTCCTGGATGACATCACAGAAGCGCAGCCAACAAAAAGCTAAAATGACAATTAAACTACGCGATTTGATTGCGTTTTAAGTTTGCACGCACCAGAGGTACGCGTATACGCGCAGCTCCATGGTTAAGAGTTTTTTTTTGCCGTATGTTTTTTTGCACGGTCATGTGGTGTTATTTGACTAATCAGGATGGCTACATTCTTGAACCCGTTTTATAATAGATATTATTATTATTATTAATAGATAATAATGGGCTCTTGTATAGCGCTCATGAACAAGATTGCTCTCTAAATACCCTCACATTCGAAATATTACATGTTACACGGGTGTGTAGTCCCATGTACCCATCTCTGTTTGCAGTGCGTGAAATCATCAGCAATTTAATTTGATGATTCAAAACATCTCAGTATACACCAATTCTTATGTACTACATAATGACCGTTTTCCAATGCTTCTACACAGTTTCTCTCAAAATGGAATTCTATGACCAGAACTCGTCTTTAATGTGATATGTCAAGCTTCTTCTTTTATCTGTCCCGTTTACGATAAAATGTGAATCGCCTTGTGATTCTCATTTAATTTGACATATCAAAATTCTCTTTGCAATTTTTAATTTTCTCTATATAGAATGGATGTCCTAGTCGTAAAGACCCGTCCCATCGACATTGCCTGGCCGGCCAACGCCAAGGAGATCGCCCGCGAAATTCTCGACTACGTCACCGATGGTGACAAGCGCCCTCTCCTGATCCACGCCTTCTCCGTCAGCAGCCATGTTTACGCCGAAATGCTCGACCTCGTCGACGCCATCGATAAGTACTCTTCGCTCCGCTACCGTATTGTTGGACAGGTCCTCGACAGCTGTGTCTTATCGAGGGATAGCTACGAAGGGATCTATTTGCAGGCGTCCACCAACTCGTTCACCCAACTCGTCATCAAGAGAATCGCAGAGACATACTTCTGGATGACCAACAAGTACACTATGGACAGTATCATTAAGGTGTGTATTAAAGAAGTTTCTTCGCCATGGACATGTGTAAGAACTGCAGTGGAAGAACGGCAGTCCCTATTTATGAAAGTGTTACGATAACCCATGCTTTTGATGCCATATTGCTTCCACTGTTAAGCCCGGCTCACACGAGGCGTCATTTCAAGTGCATCAGTCCCTGCGCTAATCGCGCCTGTGAAGGCAATGTACTCTTAAGCCAGTTATTAAATGTATTGTGTGCATTGCGCATTTTGCAATCATTTTTAAGATGATATCACTCTTTCATTACGCGCAAAAGACCGTACAAGTTATGCTGATGCGATCCCTAACGTCAACAATTGCCGCCTCGGGAGAGCCAGGCTTTCCACATCTTTTCTTTTGATGAGCACCTGCATGTTCTAAACAAAGAAATCGAACATGGTTCTAAATCGAAAAAATTTTAACGCCATTTTGTTTCCGGTCATTGATGTCATCTCAGAACTCTTTCTATCACGGGAAATAAGGTGCCTTAAAAGCTTAAAGTAGGAAAGATTATATAAAGCGCTAACATCATTCCACCTTATTCGGAAGAGTTTAAACAATCAGACCCACTTTTCAATTAAGGTGTCTTGAACTGAACCTCCTAAAAAGCGCCATTTTTAACAGGATTTAAAAAACATCTGTGCGTCTTATTTCCCCCACATGCTCCATTTTCCCTTGGAGAAGCTTAAAATGTACTAGCAGACAGTTTTCTATATTTGCAAGTCAAAAGTATTAGTTTGAAATAACAAAATGTGCTTATTTTCCAAGCGAGTTGTTAGTTAAAATTCAAAATAAAATTCAACTAATCTCGAATTATAATCTTAATCAAGGAATGACCGTAAAATGGCGCTGTTCAAATTCTACCAGTTTAAGGCAGCTTTACATTTTCGTTTGGCGTCAATCAACATAATTTATGCTCGTTCTAATGTCTTGTCTTGAAGCCTGACCTAATTTTCTTTTGTTTCCCGGAAATTTGTGGTCTAACTCGAATCCTTACCCAACACCGGTAACCGGAACTACGTCAAAAAATACGAGGTCAACACCTAACACCGACTGATTTGTTTCTCATTTCATAGTCGGTGTTAGATCACGATTTCGCGGCAAAATAGACACTAACAATGTACGATCCATTTCATTTCCGTGGAGTAAGTCTGGCCCTCGTCCTCAATCATCATTTGCGTGGTGCATGTGCACTTCTGATTAGTGATGTGTGCTGTATACGCTACTTTTTTTTAATGAAAAAAAAATGATTTCAGCAAAAAAGCCATCGTGCTAATCGGGAAGTCGTTTCTTTTCTCGATCCACAGATCAATGAGATTTTCACCGGCCGACCGGTCAAGGCACCGGCCCTCATCCTCTTTTCTCGCGATGACCACATCGCTACCGCCAAGGAGAATGACGAGCTGGTCGATCAATGGCGCAAACACCTCGACAATGACCTCTACGTGAAGTGCTGGCAAAGCTCACCGCACGTCGGCCACCTTGTTGAACACCGCGACGAGTATGAGGACGCCATCTACGGCTTCATGGGGAAACTGAAAGGCCTGCCCAAGAAACTGCACCTTGATAAACCGACCCCACCGGCTAATGTAACGTCTCTACCGCAACAGGCCCCGAAAGAAGCTGGACTGAAGAAAGACGAGTGAAAGTGACGCTGACATATCTTCCAGAACAATTTTGAGAGTTTACTCCTAAAAATACACAACGCGATGTGTATAGATTGTTTTGAACTTTCATGGCTTCCGGAATCTCTTTGAATTAGACTGTTGCATCCTCCTAATGAAGAACCTTAATTGACTAACCAATTATTCTGTCAGTAAGTCGGCGTTGTAAATTTGACCTTCTGAATGCTATTTTTTTAGAGCATTTTAGGAAAATACGTCTCGCTTGTATGCTATTTTCTCAGAGCATTTTAGGGAAATACGTCTCCGTTATATGCTATTTTCTCAGAGTGTGTTTAGAAAAATGCGCCTCGGTTGTATGCTATTTCCTCAGAGGGTTTTATGGAAATACGTCTCGGTTATATGCTATTTCATCAGAGTGTGTTTTAGGGAAATATGCTTCGGTTGTGTGCTATTTCTCCATATTGTGTTTGGGAAGAAAAAAGTTTCGGTGGACGTATGCTATTTTCGCAGAGTGTGTTTAGGCAAAAAATGCGCCTCGGTTGTATGGTATTTCCTCTGAGTGTGACTAAGGAAAATACATGTTCGTCTCTCTTAATGTTTTTTTTTTTTTAAGAGAGTGTGTTTGGGGAAATATACGTTTGGGTTGTATGCTGTTTTCTCTACGTGTGTGAGGGGATAATGCGTCTTGGTTGTATGCTATTTCCACTGATTGTGTTTTGGGCAAAAAAAGTCTCGGTTAAATGTTATTTGGGTAAATACCAAATATGTGGGTTGTCAGTATTTTATGCCAGTATTTTACCATTGGGGTCTCGCAATCGGGGATGCACGGATACTTCAGGCTCTCCCCGTCCGAGAATCTCAGCAGCGGAGACCGACCAACTGTTGACCGACCAGCTGTGAATCTTGTCCGGTTAAATGCTACGATTATAAGGAATGATGCATACATGTGATAATTCAAAGAGTGCTAAGCCTTATGCGGAGGGGCGGGGAAAATGTGGCGATTATGAGAAAAAAAATAATTGATGAGATCAATTTCTTCGACGATTTCTCCATAGTGTAGAGTGTCTAAACCCTAAAATATTATGGAACTTTCTTCCCCATATCACTCTCTAGTCATGCCTAACTACTATGTGAGACCCTGCTAAGCATACACTGATTTGTAATCTTCACTAAGAAACAGAACAATATATTTGGTTGGAGGAGTCGTATAGCATATTTTGACTTCAGTGTAGGGGAGGGGATTCGGCGGAGCGAAAATTATGTAGTCTCAGCGGGGCTCATTCATAAATGAAATAGCCAGGGTTTGCTTGTTTGTTTGTTTGTTTGTTTTTGTCGAGTTAACAAGCTGATCACCCTCATTCATATAAATTTATCATAGACTAACAAAATTATGACGCATTAAGCATAATAGGCCTAATTATGTTTGCAACGTTAAGGTAACTCCAGTAGCTGACGCGTTTGTCGCCCTCTATTGAGAGATACATTATATTCGTTATGTACTTTTGGAGCTGTTTTCTATAACAAATGTTAGAATATTATCGCAGAGTTTTTGACTTAGCCTTGCTCATCATTATTACATATCACTTATCCTGACTATTGCATATTTAACGGGTATTATGGCAGTTCATTTTTGCCAAGCAATATATTTTAATCCACTGTGTGTGAAAGCCAATTGTCAAAAGCTCAAATTGAAAATTAATGTAAATATTAGCTTAAAGTGTAATATGAATGTAGTTTGCTGCATCGTATTTTGAGTTATAAATTATTTTGTTTTAAGACCTGTAAAAGAGATGCATCATTCTTATTTTTATGACAGTATATAGTATGTTTTGTAACTTAGTAATCGTAATGATCCGTCTTTTCAAAATTATAACGTCTTTATCTATTATTTAACGCACCGTCCCCTCAGTATCAATCATTTAAATAATCATTTAATTAATTATTCTTTTGTTACTATATAAAGCAAAATATGCTGGTATTCTCATAAAAATGGTATAGATACAAGACTACCGTGAACAAACATACGTGCATAATACTGGTGGTAAACAGTAAAACAATAATTACAACACTGGATTTCAATGCATTTGTTCAGTTAAAAACAGTTGAATGTAAAATAAAGTAGTTGTAAATAGAAGGTAAAAGTGGTTTGGTAAAATGTAATAGTAATGAACTCTAACATGACAGGTATAGTCCGTTATATTTATTATACAGCTTACATTGTAATAAATACATGTGCTTGCGTTGAAGTTTGACTCATTTGTCAAATTTATTATGGTCTTTACAGAAAATAATAGTTTGAAAAACTTAATCTTATAAAGGGGGAAGGGGTGGGCTAGGATGCTGCATCCCACAAGAACTTTCAAATTATACATATTTGGGAAACTGGCACCTCATATTCCAACAGCGAGGTATTATGTTATTTGTATATGTTTTACATTTTGGATGAAGAGATATTGTCACTCAAAACAAAGTGTCAAGATTTTGTTCACTCCCTTTTCTTGATAGCAATGTTTGAAAATTGGAAAAATTAATAATATAGCCAAGAGACGTCAGCAACCCACCCCCCCCCCCCCCGAAAAAAAAAATGTTCAGGATTTCATCAGAGAGAGAGAAATAGGTCAAGGGGACATAAGAAATTGAATATTTGAAAAGTTGCAACTCTCAAATTTTATTTTTCTTTGAAAGATTTCAAACTGACAATCATTCTATCATCTATGAATAATTTCTGGGTATAAAGTCACCATATTTTGTACGCCTGTCCGGCATGCATCACAAACGGTTGACCATCTGTCGCTAAAGGGTAATTACCGGTCCCAACATGACTTTAATTGCTTTCAATAGCAGCAGACCAATCAAACAAACGGATCAAAAAATGTTTGAGGAAAATCGGACAACTGATAAAAGTTTTTTTGAAAGAAATTGTTTTTTAATGACATGAAAACAATGTAACTCACTAGACAAACTGGCAACTCGGAATATATGAATATACATAAGAATATTATTTTCTCATAACTAAATAAGTGATTGGTACTGCAAAATCGGAAAATAGCGTTAAACACGGACATAATATACTAAAATACTAAAGCTTTTCGACATGCACTCATCAGAGTAAATTCGCATGAATGAGCAAGAACGCCAGAAAATGAAACAATATACTAGAGCCGAAGGAACAGTGGACGCTAAATGGCGAGATGTGATTGGCTGTCACGCTAAACAAGGTTAGACATAGTAACAGCCGTTCGGTCGAGCAAATGCTAAAATAACGCAAGTGTTCTTACGAACTCCTTCTGACGGCACAGAATGGGGTCAGTAAGCCGAATATATGATGCATCGAGCATGCGCAGGTGATTGAAACTTCTCGCTCGGCTGAGAACCCTGAACCAAGATGAACAGTATTGTTCCGCGCATTCTTGGTTATTCATTGAATGGTGAGCAATGGCCGACTTGACACTATCCGTGCATGTCGAAAAGCTTTAGTATTTTAGTATATTATGTCCGTGTTTAACGCTTTTTTTCCGGTATCTCATAACTGGAAACAAAAATATTTCACGGACTTAAATTGTGGAGATTTTTAAAAAATACATATTCATAATATTTTTTAATGTATGTTCTATCAAGAAATCATATTTCTCATGACTTTTACAGTAGAGTAATTATTCTATGTTAGTGATTATGCCAAAATATAGTACTATAAGTTGGTTCAAGTTTTGAAGAAATTATATTCTTGGACAAAAAATTGATTTGTTTTATTAATAAAAACAAATTAATTGGTGTGTTGTGGGGCAATGACATCACAGGCTCATTACAGAGTCGCCAATTCGTGTAGTGATTTTCAATATTTTTCTCTATTTCTTCACGTCATTAAAAAATCAATAATTTTCTTATTCAGAAAAAAAAGTTTGCGGTACAACCATGTGAGTTGGAGATTTTCTTATTAGCTGTCCGAATTTCCTCAAGTTTTTATGCCTCCGCCCACCGAAGGTGGGTGCCGGAGGCATTATGTTTTCGGGTTGTCCGTCCGTCCGTGCGTGCGTCCGTCCGTCCGTCCCACTTCTCGTTACCGCGATATTTGAAGAATCATTTGAGGTAGGAACCTCAAACTTGGTACTAGTATGTATACCCATACGAAGATGAACTGATTAGATTTTGGGGTAAGGAGGTCAAAGGTCAGAGGTCACAGAGGTCAATTTACATGAAATTACATGGAATTACTGGTTTTTAGCACCGTTACCGCGATATCTCAAGAACTGTTTGAGGTGACAACTTCAAACTTGGTACCAGTATGTATCCCCTTAGAAAAATGAACTGATTAGATTTTGGGGTAAGTAGGTCAAAGGTCAGAGGTCACAGAGGTCAATTTACATAAAATTACATGAAATTACTGGTTTTTAGCCTCGTTATCAAATATTTCTAGAACAGTTTGAGCCATCAACTGAATTTTATCCCTGATAGCAGAAAGTGTTAAAAATGACGTGATATTTACGTCGTGGTTTTCGTCTTTTTTACGTCCTTTAATTACGTCAATAAGATGACAACTTGCACGAACGCAAGACGTCAATAGGACGTCTTATTTTGACGTCATCTCTACGTCTTCATTCCTCTTCACTGATAGCACAAAGTGTTAAAAATTACGTGATATTTACGTCGCGGTTTTCGTCTTTTTTACGTCCTGTAATTACGTCAATAAGACGACAACTTGCACCAACGCAAGACGTCAAGAGGACGTCTTATTTTCACGTCATCTCTACGTCTTGTACACTGTAAAAACTAAAGTGCTACTTTTAGGGGCATGTATAGTGACTGCACCTGAAATGCTGTTTATAGCACTTGTAGTGTGCTAATTTACCAGCAAAAAAAAAATGTGACCGTGGCGAGCCTCGAACCAGGTTCAGCTGATTGAGAGGCGCTGACGTTACCGATGGACTAACGAATGCTTCTTGCAATCCATTTTAGTCATGGGAGTCAAGTAGATAGCATGAACTATGTGGTGTCGTAAATTCACTATGTAACAATATGATCTGCTCTAAATCGTACAATGTGAGCTAGTCTAGCGGTAATGCCAGCAATTCTCCATCAGCGGTCCCTGGTTCGAAGCTCGCCCAAATCAATTTTTTTATGAATGTTTAGAGGTTTAAGGAGCCGATCCAGCTCCCGTGAAAGTGCTGAAAAAGCACGCTGTGTGCATTCAATAGCACTCTGAGTGCAGTCCCTATGCATGCCCTCAAAAAGTAAGTTATTCTGGAACCTGCTATTCGTCTTTAATTAACATTATGCAACCCGAAAGCCGTGCATATGGGGTGCAGTGCAGGAATGATCTGACAAAGCATTGACCTTCGCCCTTTTTATAATGGGTAAACTCTTTATTAGTGATGTGCGTCATGAACTTTCTCATCGCCGTGGAAAATAATGTTAGGCAGGAAATGCCCAGGGCGTCTAAACCTTTACTTGGAAGGTGTGTGAGGGGGGGGGGGGGGGGGGGGGGGGGGGGGGGCTCCCATCTTATTTAATATTTGATAATTTGTCTGTACATGAAAATGCTACATTAGGTTATAGTTTCAATCCAAATTATCTGAATTCAATATCATGTGTACTTGCACTTCAGTGGCTCAAAACAAAGTGATATTGCTTTGTTTAATGGTTTGTAATTTATAATAATAGGCAGTTCTTGTATAGCGCATATCACAGTATCAATATCTCTATGCGCTTTCAAAGAGCTTTTGGATTATTACCCCGGCTCAGCCTAGCTGCCCTAATGAAGGCCTTGAAGCTTCCAACGAAGAATAAATTCCTACCGTTATCCATTTACTACACCTGGGTCGAGAGCAGTAAATGTAGATTAATGTCTCGCCAAAGGACTTTGGTGACGTTTGTGACCTACGGTCCAGTGACTTATCCACCAGACCACAACATATCTGCCTATTTGTATTAACTTTATTTTCCTTTTATTTCATTTAATCAACTATTATTATTTTTTGGTTTGGTTTTGTTTTCTGATGTCCTAAGATTCTTACTTATTTCATTACAGAACAACTGAGGCTGGCCGAAAAAAAATGAAGGAGGGGAGTGACTAGGAACTATGAAATAATTATTAATTTGACTTTAGTTGTGGTTGATTCGTTAATCACTCTCCTCTTGTAAACCTCACTGAGTACCTCACGCTCCCTTTTTAAATTTACATATTCACCTCCCCCGCCTCATCCTCCTACACCCTCTTTCTCTCTGAGTAATATATATCTGGCTCTGCCCATACCCTCACCTTTCTCTTTCTAATCTCTTCAAGTCCCTTTACAGGTCCTCATATTTCATTTCTTTGTTTTCGATCTTTTTCTTATACTCCTCTTCCTTTTCCTACATGTAGTATCAGAGTGTGTAGTATAATTATAAATGTGTTGTATAACAGGGTTGACCCAAATTCACTGCCTCCTTCTTCTTCCTCTCTTGCTCCCTCGTTTCTGTAATGTGTATTCAACTCTGCTCTCTCCTTCTCATTCTCCATCTCTCTTCTCCTTTCGAGCTCCTTATTTATTTTCTTGATTGGTGGTTAAGTCGCTGCCCGGCAAGCAGTAGATGACAGGTTCGAATCCCGCTGGGTCCAATTTTTTCTGACTTGTGTTTTTCATTACAGATCGAGCATACGATCTTTAACACTGGGAGTAATATGCCGAAAGATTTGTTTACAAATTAAAAATAGACCAATTTTGTTACAATTTTCAATTTCAGTTAAGTTTAGATTAAGTGAATGTTATTTTAAGGTCAATGAGCATGATGAGTTAGACCTAGATCTAATCAGTACTAGTAAATGATTGATGATGGGGGTAGATCTACATCTAGATGATTTTAGATCTACCTACAATAACTAGTTACGCACTTTGTTTTCATCAGCTAAAAGGTCACCAAAATAATTTGTTTTCTTGGTACTAACGTTGGTACTACTATTGGAACGTTAGTAGTAGTCTGCTTCTTTCAGTCCTGAAGACTCTTGCAGTTCTTCTAACTCAGGGCAATGTGCGTTACAGGAGCAGGGTGCAAGTGCTAATTACAGTGTGCATGCAAGGAAATTTAATTTCTAACGTGATTGATATGCGTACGTACGTGCAGGCCAGGGACTTCCCCCCCCCCCCCCCCCCCCCACCGTACAGGCGACCGTGCTTTCATGAAGACCAATCGGAACCGTTTCCCGACCCTGCGTAATGAATATTCATGAAAAAATGCGAAATCTGCCTAGGCTTGGTTACAAAAAAAAAAAGACGCCCCCCGGACAACCACCCCCTACGACAACTACCCCCAGGACAACTACCCCCCGGACAACCACCCCTGGACAACTACCCCCCCCCCCCCCCCCAGACAACTACCCCCTAAGACAACTACATCCAGGACAACTACCCCCAGACAACAACCCTCTAGGACAATTACCCCCAGACGCGTATTTTTTCTGTAAGGATTTGCGCCACTGACAAGAAAGGGCAGTATTTGAGCGTCAAGAAGCCCCGTTTTGGAGACTTTGAGACTACAACTTTAAGACTTGTATTTTCTCTCAGTTTCACCTTACTTTATTTCAGCAAAAGAAAATTTTGTCAATGATACTTTCCTAAATTCTAACACCCCTTAGCCTGCCGAGGCTCGAACTCGTGATTCCTTCATGACGAGCACAACGTGAATCCGAATGCGCCACACAAGGAACTTCGTGACTGGTTCGCTCATTTTATTATATCCCTACAATTTGTTTTTCATGAATATTCATGCCGACCAGTCTTGACGGAATAAACCGTATTGTCACCCCTCTTGACGTTCAAATACTGCCCTCTCTCGTCGGGTGGCTCAAGTCCTGACAGAAAAAAATATAGCCCCCGGACAACTACCCCAGGACAACCACCCTCTAGGAAAAGTACCCCAAATTGGACTTAACATCACATTGAACAAGATTGTGCTCGTTCGCTACGCTCGCTCGCCAAAATAGAATTAATGTGGCATTTAGCAAAATTTCTGCCCGGACCTGCAACAATAAAGCCCAGATAATATACCAAATTTTATTAAAAGAGAAGTGTTTGTTTTCACTCATGCTTGCTCGCTTAATTGTTCCTCCTCCAACTTCCAACAATAAAACTTAGTTTATCACATTAAAAAAAAAAAAAAAAAACTAGTTTATATATACTATCATTTAAAAAGAATTGTTTGATTTTGTTTTTTAGTTTGTTGTTGTTTTTGGTGTTTTTTCTTCAATGCATGAACGCAGGTATTCCCATGTGCAATATCAACTCTCTATTACATGTTTTGCATGATCAACAATTAAGGGGGGCGGGAAGGAAAACAAATATTCCAGCCGTTTGTCACACACCTCCACCCCTCTCCCTCACGCACTCTACAATTATGCAACTCGTTACAAAGCTACCAGCCAATCGAGTATTAAAGGAAACTAGCATTGTGGTTGGTCGATTTAAAAAAATAGTATCTGGTATATGTTAAGATGGATGAGATGGATGAGAAATTCAACTGTACAATGCACCATCAAGAACCGAGTTTAAACACCAAACTTTTAAAACAAAAATGTAATACCAGGGGAAATCTCCCTCCCCCCCCCCCCAACCCCCCCCCCCCCCCCCCCCTTCCCGTGATCATGGGTATAGACACATTTAACTCACGTGGTGAGGTGAATTTTATCATAATAATGCACCAAAATCATATTTATAACCAGATTTCCAAAACGGATACTCATTATATCCTTACTGATTGTTGGTCACCCTCCCCCCCCTCCACGTCCTCCCGTGGCCGAAATCAGTTTAAATGCCATCGAGTACCTGGGAGTTGTAACTGTTTGAGGGGATAATTGACCTACATGCCATGGGTGAGAGTATGTTTGTTGTTGTCCGATTAATAATTACCCTAAGTCGTTAATGTCCCGGTGGTAGTTACCTTAGGTGGAATTTGTCAAGAAGATGTCCTAAAGAGTGGATGCCCTAAGGGGTAGTTGTCTCAGGGTAGTTGTCCGGAGGGGGGGGGGGGCGATTTTCGTTTTACACCGTAGCGTAGGCAATTTCGCGAAAAAATCATACAAGTGCTCTGGTGAAAGAGTCTAAGTCGTCAGCGCACATCCCTGTGGTAACTACTCTATGCACTACACATATTATTGTGCACGATACAACCAGCCTGTATGGGAAGTTGGTAGAAAGGGGAAAAGTGAAATACATTTAAAAAGAGCAGCTAGAGATAGATGGAAGGAAAAACAAAGAAATACATAAGGATGGAGAATAGGATAGATGGAAGGAAAAAACAGAGAAATAAATAAGGAAAGAGAAAAGGATAGATGGAAGGTAAAACAAAGAAATGCATAATGAAAGGGGAGAGGATAGATGGAAGGAAAACATATCCTCTCCACTATCCTAATGTATTTCTTTGTTTTTCCTTCCATCTATCCTCTTCACTTTCCTTCCATATATCCTCTTCTCATTCCTTATGTATCTCTTTGTTTTTACGTCCATCTATCCTCTCCCTTTCCTTATTTCTTTCTTTGTTTTACCTTCAACTTGTATAGAGTAGTTTTACAGGATGTGCGCTGACGACTTAGACTCTTTCACCAGAGCACTTGCATGATTTTTTTTTCGCGAAATTGCCTACGCTACGGTGTAAAACGAAAACACGCCCCCCCCCCCGGACAACTGCCCCTTAGGGCATCCACTCTTTAGGACATCTTCTTGACAAATACCACCTAATGTAACTACCACCAGGACATTAACGACTTAGGGTAATTATTAATCGGACAACAACCAACATACTCTCACCCATGGCATGTAGGTCAACTATCCCCCCAAACAGTTACAACTTCCAGGTACTCGATGGCATTTAAACTGATTTCGGCCAGGGGAGGACGTGGAGGGGGGGGGGTGACCAACAATCAGTAAGGATATAATGAGTATCCAGAGGAGGGGGTATCCACCTCCCACGGTAAGAACGTTTTGGAAATCTGGCTATAAATAGGATTTTGGTGCATTATTATGATAAAATTCACCTCATCTCGAGAGTTAAATGTGTCTATACCCATGATCACGGGGGGGGGGGGGGTGTTGGGTGTTTAAACTCGGTGTTTGATGGTGCATTGTACAGTTGAATTTCTCATCCATCTCATCCATTATACCCCATACTATTTTTTTTAAATCGACCAACCACAATGCTAGTTTTCTTTAATACTCGATTGGCTGGTAGCTTTGTAACGAGTTGCATAATTGTAGAGTGCGTGAGGGAGAGGGGGTGGGGGTGTGTGACAAACGGCTGCAATATTTGTTTTCCTTTCCGCCCCCCCCCCCCTCAATTGCTGATCATGCAAAACATCTAATAGAGAGTTGATATTGCACATGGGAATATCTGCCTTCATGCATTGAAGAAAAAAAAAAAAAAAAAAGACAATTCTTTTTAAATGATAGTATTTATAAACTATTTTTTTTTTAATGTGATAAAGTTTTATTGTTGGAAGTTGGAGGAGGAACAATTAAGCGAGCAAGCATGAGCGAAAACAAACACTTCTCTTTTAATAAAATTTGGTATATTATCTGGGCTTTATTGTTGCAGGTCCGGCAGAAATTTTGCTAAAGGCCATATTAATTCTATTTTGGCGAGCGAGCGTAGCGAACGCGTACAATCTTGTTCAATGTGATGTTAAGTCCAATTTGGGGTACTTTTCCTAGAGGGTGGTTGTCCTGGGGTAGTTGTCCGGGGGCTATATTTTTTCTGTCGGGACTTGAGCCACCCGACGAGAGAGGGCAGTATTTAAGCGTCAAGAGGGGTGACAATACGGTTTATTCCGTCAAGACTGGTCGGCATGAATATTCCTGAAAAACAAATTGTAGGGATATATTAAAATGAGCGAACCAGTAACGCAGTTCCTTGTGTGGCGCATTCGGATTCACGTTGTGCTCGTCATGAAGGAATCACGAGTTCGAGCTTCGGCAGGCTAAGGGGTGTTAGAATTTAGGAAAGTACCATTGACACAATTTTCCTTTGCTGAAATAAAGTAAGGTGAAACTGAGAGAAAATACAAGTCTTAAAGATCACATTGCAAGAAAATTCCATCAAAATAAATACTGGCTTAATACTTATTATTGCATAGATGGCATAAATTATACAAGGTTATCCAAATTCAACGCTTGGAAACATTTGAATTAATGATTATTATCAATTATAAAACGGTAAAATACAGCCCCCGATATAGCAGCTGAAGAGCTCCTTGAACGCTGCTGAGATGTGTGCCGACACACGAAGCACCAGCCCTGTCTATGCAGACGATGTCCCATAACATCTTACACATTTTTCAGTGCCTGTTTTGTCATCTCCTCTTCACTTATTTCTCTTACTTGACTAGCGTCAGTCTTAATGTTAGTCTGTTGCCTCACTCTCAACTTCGTGTATGGAATTATTTTGATGAAAAATGCAGCGTTAAAAAAATAAAGGAATCAGTCACTTGTAAACAGAATAAGACGCCATTGTATTTTTAGCTGCTTGCACCGGGGCATGTTCGGCGTTTCAAGAGGGAACGAATACAATCTGTGATATTATTCGGAGGGCTTTTCAATTTGAAAATGGGGTTTATTTCATTGATCATTGACCCTTCTCCTGTGTATTTACAATCAAACGGTTTTAGTTATCAGAATCAGTTTCACTTTCCCTTTTAGAATGGTGTGAAATAAGGTCATGTTAAATATACCAAACTCTTTATAATTTGATAAATAATTGCATTGCAATTACGTTCATTCATTATAGGACGTCGTCTGCTTAAGCAGGATCGATCCCTAGTGTGACGACATCAAAACATCGCTATATTTCTGGCGAATCCTCGGATATTCCAGATGCTTAAAAAAACTTTTATTTATGTTGTTTTTATAATCATCAGATACGCAGTTGACATAAAACTTAGACGATTGCCATCTGTAAGCTTCCAAGTTTCTAGTGATACATTAATTGCCATATTTGTGATTTTCTTGCAATGTGATCTTTAAAGTTGTAGTCTCAAAGTCTCCAAAACGGGGCTTCTTGACGCTCAAATACTGCCCTTTCTTGTCAGTGGCGCAAATCCTTACAGAAAAAAATACGCGTCTGGGGTAATTGTCCTAGAGGGTGGTTGTCTGGGGGTAGTTGTCCTGCGGGTAGTTGTCTTAGGGGGTAGTTGTCTGGGGGGGGGGGGGGCGGTAGTTGTCCAGGGGGTGGTTGTCCAGGGGGTGGTTGTCCGGGGGGTAGTTGTCCTGGGGGTAGTTGTCTTAGGGGGTGGTTGTCCGGGGGGTAGTTGTCCGGAGGTAGTTGTCTGGGGGTAGTTGTCCTGGGGGTAGTTGTCCTAGGGGGTAGTTGTCTGGGGGGTAGTTATCCGGGGGTAGTTGTCCTAGAGGGTGGTTGTCCTAGGGGGTAGTTGTCTGGGGGTAGTTATCCGGGGGTACTTGTCCTAGGGGGGGTAGTCGTCCTAGAGGGTGGTTGCCCTAGGGGGTAGTTGTCCTAGGGGGTAGTCGTCCTAGGGGGTGGTTATCCTCGGGGTGGTTATCCGGGGGTGGTTGTCCAGGGGGTAGGAGTCCTAGAACCGAACTTCCATGTATCGACACGAAAAGTACATGAAAATGTGACACAGTATGCTTTGATTTGATAAAGTTTATTAAAAGCAGCCCTCAGAACAGCGAAAAAATACTTAGCCAATTATTGAATTTCCAAGAAAAACATCTTTACCCACACTTTCATCAAAATGGCAAAATGCAAATTTTCAAAACTATTCAGTCAGTCAGACCCAACTTCGAAAAACCGAGCACTGGTATAATCTGAAAACGGTGTATAACGCACAATGAATATAGAACCATCATCGTTCAGTGCGATTCAATGCGTACAAAAGGCATTGGGGAAATCTTGCAAAGTCAACATGCAAATGATATAATATATATATATATTTAAGATAATAATAATGCTGCATCCCAATTACCCTCACAGTCCTTGAATGATTCGTCGTATGAAATAACTATCAAATTACAAACATTTGAAATAAATATATCCTCAGCATTTTCATTCATTAATTTAATTTATTTGTTAGTTTAATGTACATCAACAGTAGGTCGACTTTGCGGGATTTCCCCGTGCCTTTTGTACACACTTCCTCGCACTAAACGATGAGGGCACTACATGGGTATTCATCGTGCGTGATACGCCGTTTTCGGAGTATTGGTGCTCGGTGTTTCCAAAGTTGGGTCTGACTGTCTGTGTCGAAATGAGAAATGATTAATATACAACAAGTGTGATTCTTCTCAAAATCATATGAAATCGCTTGGGAATAACACGAGCAAGACTAAGTGCAAATATTCTACATTAACAAATCCTAAAATTTCTATCTTCCAACATTTAAACTATTACTCACATTAATCCCATTGAATAATATAAATGAAAAAGACATAAAATTTCAGAACCGTATACCCAACGTTTTTTTTTTTTTTAATATCAAATCTTATGTCATATAGACATCATAATACTACAGAATTTTTGACTTTCTTCAATCATGACATAAACAAGTAAAATACTTTTGTTTAATGTCACTACACATAACTCTACCATGGAAGACAATATTTAGATGCCAAACCAATCACCCTTAAAATGAGTACAAAACTACAAATTTTCAATGACAATTTCTTAAAAGCAGCCTTCAAGAAAACACAAAGAAATACTTGAAGAAATATATTTTCAAGAAAAATCAGCTTTTCTGGGACCAATCATCAACATGACGAAAATGTAAATTTCAATTGTTCGATGTTGACAAATTAAAGAAATGAGAAATTATTAATACACAAAAGCACATGTACTAAAATGCTCTGAATAAAAAAAAAATCACCTTGAATAATATACAATGTTTAATTTTCAAAAATGAAAGTGAATGCAAAATATCTTCAACAATAAAACTTACAATTAAACCAATTCCTATCTTACACCAGTTTAAACTATCCATTTTATTAATTGCCTTGAAGTTATTATATAAAAAGGACATACAATTTTAAAAAATATATATATACACATCGTTTTGTAATGGAAAATCCAGGTAAACATTTTTAAGCATGTGAAATGCAAGCATTTGTCTCATTGTATTTAAATTTTAGAAAGACAGTACATCTCATTTATTGAAGCTATCATATTGATATGAAATTACCACAGAACTCCCTCGTGACAAACCTTACAATGACACGAACGAGATGAAATATTGTTAATATATTTACACATGACTCCAATAAATCCAATGAAGAAAATCTGTAGATTTCAAACCAACTGCCCTTTCATTTGAAAAAAATGAATACCAAAATATAAAATACAAATATTTTAGAAAATGATTTTAAAAATATAGAGATAAATGAGAAATGATTAATATACAACAACAAGCAAGTGCGATTCTTTTAAAAAGCAGATTTGTTCAAAGACTCTAAAAGCAGAAATCGCTAGGAATTAATGAACCGATTATTAATTAACAAGAATGAAAGTAAGCTGATATCTATCTTATAACTATTAATTAATTTAATTTCAAAAAGAGGAAATTTTATATACACAGCTGGGACGCAAGTTTTTGTCTCAATCTGCTTAAATTGTGAATAATATTAGACCTAAATAATTCAAACTCATATATTACTGTGAAATTTCGTCTGCATTCACTCGTGACAAACATGACAAATAAGTGAAATAGTGTTACTTGATATATTTACGCATGGCGCGACTTAAAACAATTTGTGGGTATGAAACCAATGACCATAACTATTTGAAATAAATGAGAACAATGTTATAAATCACAACGGATTTGAGAAACTGTAAACAAAAATTAAGAAAGTGAGAAATTATTAACATACAGCAGCAAAAAATTGCGATTTTTTTTTTTTTTTTTTTGGGGGGGGGGGGGTAATATACAATGTTTAATCATCTGATCATCTGATTATTAAAGTCAAAAGTTAACACGCAATGTATACAATAATAAGACTTAATTTCTATCTTATTAAGCTAATATAAATCTTATAACTATCAATTACATTACTTGTATTGAACATTCTCAATGAAAAAGACATAACATTTCAAAACCTTATAATATACACAACCTTTTATAATGGGAAATCTTAGCAAACAGGTTTAAGCATTTGAAAAGCATGCTTTTTTCTCATTTTGTTGAAAATTTGAATATTTTTAAATCTAATTTAGCAATAATTAATTCGAATCTTAGCAAACAGGTTTAAGCATTTGAAATGCATGCTTTTTTCCTTTTGTTGAAAATTTGAATATTTTTAAATCTAATTTAATTTACATATGAAATTGCAACTACAACCCCATAATTGTGACTTTAATGTACACACACGCACGCGCGCACACACACATACACACATTGATTTGTGGGGAACTTTATTGTTTTCTCCTATTGTATTTTGTACCCCGCAAGCACTTCTCCTATTGTATTTTGTACCCCACAAGCATGACGGAATAAAGGCCATCATTGTGCTCTATTGTTCTCTGTACCCCACAAATGAATCTATGTAACCCCCCCCCCCCCCCCACACACACACACACACACACACACACAAAGCTCTACATGGCTTTACTTCCGAGGACAGGTATTGTTCCTCTATTGTTCCTCGTCCTCGGACAGACGACGGAATAAAGCACAAATTCATTGTTCGACGTTCGAGGACTATTGTCCGGCTTCCGAGGACCATTGTTGTCATGATTTTTTTTTTGTTCTCTGTCCGAAAATGTCCTCGGATATACTGCTAAACAGACCCACACATGACACCACTGAAGACAAGCTGTACATGTCAAACCAACGTCCCGAAGTCATGAATAGAATAACAGAATGTAAAAAACATCAATCGAAATGTGATACAAATCCAGTATGTGAATATTTCTACGTTATATGTTGTTATCTTTGTATTATTATCATCATCATCATCATGCATTGCCCTCAGTGATAGCATTTTGGTAAAATAAAGAGGCTACCCTGCGTTAAAAGGGCACATTCATGAGAAAAAATGTTGCTTTAAACAAAACATATGACTGTGATATCCTGTGATGTGAAGGATACACTACTCTACAATTGTTTTTGTACACAAAAATGACCCCAAATATCCCTTTTTTCTCGAAAAAGTAAAGGAATAGAGCTAGATTTAAAAAGAGGACATGCCAAAACATTCCACCCTTAATAATGCATGCCTCATAGGAATAAGGAAGATGTTATACACAAACTATGAAAATTAACTTTTAATATATATATTTTTTTTTTTTTTTTTTTTTTGGGGGGGGGGTTAATTTAATAAAGACTGTGCCTATTTTTTTACATTATGATACACAAGAAAAATGTAAAATAATGACATTTCATGTACAAAAAGTGGTGAATCCATGACATCACATGACCCGGGGTTGCCAATTTGAGATATCTGTAGAATTTAACTCTCTTATTTTTTGTCGAATTTTTCTTGGAACATTCACTGATGTATTTCTCTAACTTGTGTGCTTTTATTTAAAGCATCTTTTTTGATCATGTATCCCTGTAGGTATAATGTATAACTGTAGGTTAATGAATACATAAATAAATAATTATAACGCAACCAAGAAACCGTAAAATGGAGGTTCCATCATCATCCTTGTATCAAACATGCTATTTACACAGTGATAAAAATGTACAAGTATATGATAATAAATTAATAATAATATTATTGTCCATTTTTATAGCGCAGCTACAAAGTATCATATTATTATATTATTACCCCGGCTTTACCCAAGCTGCGATGGTAATGATAATGCGCTAAAGCATTCAATTAATTTCTTCCTACCAGGTACCCATTTACTTCACCTGGGTGGAGAGTGGCAAATGTAGATTAATGTCTTGTCAAAGGACATTAGTGCTGCTGCGGAACTGGAACCGCGAACCACGTGATGCTCAGTCCGGTGACGTATCCACTAGACCACGACACCTCTACAGAAATACTTTTCTATTGTTATTTAGTTGTGTAAATTTGTTGTAAATGTACCAATGGAAGATAGATTTCTGTTGCATTGACATAGGGATCGATAAATTCACATTCAAATTTAGATATGGTATTTAATAGATCGGCGGCATGTTTTCATTAATGTAATACGTTAAACATGTCCGTGTATATATAAATATTTATATGTATACTAATTACACACTAAAAGTTGTGGCAAAATAACATTATATATCGTCAATGATAAGGCACAACCTAGACTATTCACTGCTAATTTCTTATACACCGGTTATTGTATTACATCTTTGTTGGTGATAAAACATCTTATCACAGGATGTTAAAACAAGCAGAATTTGTTTTACTGAAATGAATTGAAACGGGCTTCAAAGGCATGCAGTCTTTCCATGGAGACATTCTTTTAAGATGTGAAAGTAATAGGCATACTATGAATGACATACCATAGGCATTAAATGTATGACATTTATACCAGATAATTTGCTCAATATTTATCATGCTATTTATCCTTCACTTTACCATCGAATGCCTATAATTTTAAGATCATTAAGCTTTGGGGCAACTTCCCCCTTGTTTATTACGTGTTTATTACGTGGGTTGCATCATAGAATCGAATCAAGTAAATAACCCCCCCCCCCCCCATGACTTGATAAGAAAGTCTGTCACTACGATACATCAAATACAGTCACAAAATGTAAGAGAGATTTTCTATCATTAGTTATTTACACTACTCCCATTTTAAAATAATGTATCATATTGTGACACACGATAGTAGAAGAGTATGTACATGTTTTCCTTAATATTAAAAAGAGAGAAAACGACTTTAAAAATGGATTGTCTTCCTTCACCTATCATTTTGCCTATGTATTCCCAACAACAGAGACCACCTTCTCCTACCAAACCCAATGGCCCGTATTTTGAAACCGCGGCGGTCTAAGTGTGCTTTAGATCCAGTCTAAACCTGCCCTTTAAACCAGAGTTTTAGAAAATCACATACTGAACTCTGGTTTAACTTCACTCCAGTCTAAGGTGGTTTAACTTAGTGCAGAAATTAAGACAAGCTTAAGCCAGCTCATTTATTTTCTGTGAGGTCTAATACCCATTTCGCCGGTTATTGACTATGCCCACATATCGGTCCGTCTAATGATCTGTCTTGCCGTTTAGTCTAAACACCAGCAGGGGCGTCGATCCGTTATTCGGATTGGGGGGGGGGGGGCAAGACAGCCTAACGTAGCGATGTTCATTTCGCACTCAGTTCAATCATCAGGGGCGGCGGAGCGTTTTTTAATGATAAAAACTACTTTTCAGTCAGGCGCGTGGCCGGGGGGGGGGGGCGCCCCCAAAAATACACAACAACAACGACAAAAAACTCAGAGTAAAAAAAAAAATAATAAAAACCGATAGCGAAAAAGCGGGGCAAGTGAGAGTAAAAGGCCTAAAAATGTGCTACGAGCCCTTATCTTTCTCTCAAATTCGCGTGCTCAACAGCAATTTTGGACGCTTAGTGTGCTCACATCCGCCCCCTAATATTAAATCCTATCTACGCAGTTGTTTGCAGTTGCGTGTAATAGTCTCATTATTCACTTGCGAGCAAAAAAATATTAATTATTTCTAGCGATTAAGTTTGTTGAATTTTATACAACGATTTTTTTAGTATGATACATGCGAGCGAAAGTAGAGAGTGAGTTTGTTTGTTTGTTTGTTTTGTTTGTTTGTTTTGTTGTTGTTGTTGTTGTTTTTTTTTTTTTTTTTTTTGGGGGGGGGGGGGTCATTTGGCCCAACGGAAAACCTGGCAAGGTCTTCAAGGATGTTTTGTAGCAAGCCTTGAATATTTTGCCCAATATGCAGTGGATTAAACAAGTCTACTTTTAAACTGATTACACTACATGGATAATGAACAAACTGGGTATAGGCAAAACAATATTGCACCAGTTGGACATTAGACAAACATGGCGAATACAGACGATGAATTGATAAGCAGGATTGTATACAAAATGATAACAAACGGTTGAAATTCGACATCAAATATTAAATTACATTGTACCCATTAAGAAACGTAATAAAGTTATTTATGAAAGGTACTGAATTCATATTGTCAAGGTGCGGGGCATCATAATCACAAAATGAATTAACAAAGATTACTCAAAACGATTAGTTTAGAAATTTGATTTGAATTCTTGCCTTTATTATCTTCGGCGCCTTGCACTGCACATACTGGTCAAAAACCTAATCATATTATTTTAATATATTTTAATATTAATATACGTAACAATGCTTCGAGATGATATGGCTTTATTTTCATGGAGAGTCAAGGGATACATTATCCTAATCAATTCCCGCCCTCGTTTATATCAACACTCATGTCTCTCATTTCCAACCCTCTTTGTTGTCCACCTGGCTTTCTTGGAGCTGTACCGGGAGGATGCGTAATAGATTTGTCCCTATTGTCCCAATAACTTTGAAAGGTATACAGAAAAGGATTCAATGAGGAGTTAACAGGAATAACAAAGATTACACACCATGCGTAGACCGAATTTGGGAGTGTAGCTTGGCCCGTTTGTGTGATAATGCCCATTATTATGACCGGCATCCAACACAGGAAGTCGGTCAAGATAATCAGCGCCATTCGCCTTGCGATTCTTAATTCTCGTTTCAAAGACGATGAGTTCCGAGTAGCTTTGGCGCTCTGCCAAACCTTCACAAACATTGCCACGTAACATACAAAAATATAGGTGAACGCCAAGAGATTTACGATTATAAAAGTAAAGATTGAAAACCACCAGGCTGGTTGCGGTGATGGGTCACTGAACACAGGAGAAGTACCGGTAATACGAAAAAGAGAGGATTTTTGCCGAAGGACAGTTAACGAGATAAGATTCTTCCCAGAATCTAGGTGCAAAGGCAGCCCCATGCAAACATCAGAGAGCCCATATAGTCTAGATATTTTTGAACCTAATATCAATGGGACAAAAGCAGCCATGGAAGAACAACACCATATTAATGAAATTATCAATCGAGATAGTTTTGTTGTTATTCTTTTACTTCCGAAAGGAAAGATGATACACAAGAATCGATCTGTTGTGATGAGGATTAAGCCAAACACGGAGGCCTCACTCGATAAAAACCCAACAAAGCCTCCAAATTTACACAGCACAGATTCCCGCCACTTTGGTGCACTCAAAAAATATTTGTTGCCAAAATAAATATCTGCAGCAGTTATAAGAGCCATGTATAACCCCATGAGACCGTCTGCAATTGCCAGACTAATCAAAGAATAATTTTGCACTGCAGTGGTACGCAGTTTATCATCCCTGAAACGCAAGATCAGGACCACAATATTTCCCACAAGTGCTAATATTCCGAGGATCCAACCTGCTACCCTCAGCGCAGTGCTTGGGAAGAGGCTCCCGCATGTCTCAAGTGGATTAGGTGGGGAAGTCTTGTAGCACGTTGCATGTGGACGTTCATTTTGGAGGAGGCAACAAAGTCGATTGTCTGAAGTTGATCTAAAAGAAAAGAAAAGAAAAATCAATAATTCACTGTAGTAAGCTTGGTCTAAACTCTATTCGTGCTATCTCTTTAACCCTAAAAGGGCCGGGATATTTTACCTATGCCACAGCCGGGAGGGGGGGGGGGGGGGGGAGGGGTGGAATCCACCCACTGATATCTCGACCGTCGAATTTGGTCTCGAAAGGTGTGTGACATTCGAAAGAAAAAAGTCATGAAACGCCGCCATATCTGCATGGCCGTCATATCCAAAATGGAGCCCGCCCGGTTTCTCTGCGAGCTCAAAATTGCATTTTCGCCCGGAATACAGCCGGTGTCAACTCGATCACTGCGGGCTCCGTCGCGGTTTTTAGGGGTCGGTCGACGTCTGCGGGGCACCGAAACCGGCACCCAATTCTTAAATTGGGGGGGGGGAGGGGTAAAATCCACCCACTGATATCTCGACCGTCGAATTTGGTCTCGAAAGGTGTGTGAGATTCGAAAGAAAAAAGTCATGAAACGCCGTCATATCCAAAATGGAGCCCGCCCGGCTTCTCTGCGAGCTCAAAATGGCATTTTCGCCCGGAATACAGCCGATGTCAACTTAGCCTCTTGTCGAGGCCCTGGCGCTGTTGAAATCCTTGGCGATATGGAGGCAAAAACCGAGGCGCTTGCGCCGAGGGCCTCTTGACACCTGATCTGAATTTCTTTTGTATTTCATTGTTTTGACGAATATTCCGACCAAATTTTGGTCGGTGAAAATCATCCAATAAGCGCGAGCTACCATGACGTAATGTTAAATATTCATGACTCGACTGCACGCTATTTCTTACATATTAATCGCAGCCCAAAATGGCGTTCAACGTTTCTTCCACGACGAGTGATGACGATATTTGTAAGAGCTTAGAATATGCCGCTAGAATGTTGAAGATTGACAGATTCAAAGATTTGCAAGTTGATGCAATCAAATCTGCACTTAAAGGACAAGATGTTTTTGTGAATCTGCCTACTGGCTATGGAAAAAGTGTTATTTTTCACGCGCTACCGCTGTGTGCTGATTACCTCCGTGAGCCAGGGATGGAGAGTGAGACTGCTGCATGCTTCGCGAGGGCCAGGCGGATCCCACGGGGCCTTGCCGGGCAGTGAAGTTGCTGGTAACTCCTTGGTTACATCAGAATTGATGGAGATGCATCTATTGTTGAACGGTGACTTTTATTGCCCATTCTTCATTATTTGTAAATATATGATGATCTCTTGAGAAATATGTACATTTGTCTTATTTCAAATTACCATGGTTTGTAAGCTAGAGATCGAATTCTTCACAACGTGCTTGTCTGTGAATGTATTTTGAGCAAGAGATTTACGTAATCCCCCCCCCCCCCCAAAAAAAAAAAATAATAATAATAATAGACTAGTCCAGGCCCTCGGCGGAAGCGCCTCGGTTTTTCTGGCTCGCTTCGCTCGCCAGAAATTTTGCCTCCATATCGCCAAGGATTTCAACAGCGCCAGGGCCTCGACAAGAGGCTAGTGTCAACTCGATCACTGCGGGCTCCGTCGCGGTTTTTATGGGTCGGCCGACGTCTGCGAGGACCGAAGCCTGCTCCCAATTCGTAAACAGGTCGCCGGAGATCACTCGGGCATCGGAAAACATTCGATCGATATTCGGGCGCCAATCGGATGATTTTAGACCATTCTGGGGCTTTAAAATTCGGAGACGGCATGCAGAGCTGCGCGGCCGCAGCACGGGCTCCCTACGATTCTCGAACCCCATTCCGTATCCTGTCCGACTTCTACAAAATCGGGCGTAATCCGAGCGGGCTCCGTGCCGGTGTCGGGCGGCTTGTATGGACCCTTAGGAATTTTGCCCCTTGGGTATAGCGGAGGTCATTATTAGACCATGACGTGGATAATACACGAATTGGATGTATCCAGGACTACTTTTCTTCAAAAATGGTATATAGTGGGGTCACTTAAGGGAATTGTCGTGACAGAGCGGACAAAAGCACCAAATTTGGCATGAACACTCCTTTTGGCCTACTGATCAATATTAGTCGAGGAGCTCTCTTGAATTTATAAAGGTGGTCGAGTAAAATTCACAAATACAAAATGGCCGCCATCCAATATGATATTAAATAATGTCATAGGAAGCATAAATTGGTTGTCAGATGAAATTATCGAGATTATATCACATCACTTATCATTTAAAAAATACAGGGCCTGTTTATATGCACGTTTATGATTTTTCAAATAATATATCTGTGAAGGGCGCCCTCACCTGGTTAAAAACGAAACAAAGAGGTCTTCCATGATTTGAATGAAAAAATAAAAATAATTCTGTAATAAAGAGTTATGAAATAGGATTTTGTCTTACGTGGCCGAAGACCAGCTTAGAATGGCGGTCATCATGGGATATCTGCCTGTTACCATGGTTACGGACATATTTCGGGAGGGGTCCGTGGCTAAAATCATTTTGTATACCCTAAGGAAGCTTCACACCAAAAATGCTGCTTTTGGGCGTCACAAAATAGGATTCTATCTTACGTGGCCGAAGACCAGCATAAATGGCAGTTATCTTGGATATTTGCCAGTTACCATGGTTACGGACATATTTCGTGAGGGCTCCTCGGCTAAAATCATGGTATATACCCTAAGGAAGCTTCACACCAAAAATGGTGCTTTGTCCGCCGTGTCACAATAATCGAAAATTTTGACCTAAGTGACCCAGCTAATATTGAAGTATCAAAGAGGTATTTGGACAAAGTTGGTATAGACCAAATGGCAAGTAGACCAAATGGTTATTGGACAAAATGATTTTGGGATGAAATGTTGATGGACGAACTGGTAGACCTCATGATGTAAAACCATTAAGGAAGTTTACCATTCAGTAATTTTATTCATAGGATTGACGAGGTCATTCAATTTGTACTCACAAAGTTTGCAAAGATGTCATATTGTGAAGCGCATGATAATTCAGACTATGCAGATCTGAACCTAGAAGAAATCTTAAATGAAAAAAATAAATTGAGAGACAAATATACTGACATGACAATTTTTGAAGAAGAATACAAACACATTTATAATTTACATCTAACTCATTTATAAACATGTTCTACAAAACATGTTATATTTCAAAACTACAAAAAACAGCTACTTAGCTAAAATATATATAAAAGAGAATGAATAGAATTGTTGCTATGTTTGCACATTCAGTTTTATGAAAGGAAATATCACGATAATCACGATCACTAAATCACTAAATCACTAAAACAGATTACATAATTACTTTTTTTGCATTAACGGAACGTATTTTGAGTTATGTCACCAAAATATGGATTATTTGTGGTATTCATTCCCATATGCATTATGCATACTTAATGCCATTTAATGTTTTTTCTGCTGTGACAAATAACAATGAATGCATTTTCCACCTGAATAAAAAAAAATACCTATTCTACATAGCCTATCAAGTAAATATTGTGAAACTTTCAATATGGCGTTTTCAAAAAGTGATAACTTTTTTTTTTCGAAAGGCTATGTATATATCTGTTCTGCAGCATGCAAATAAATCTGAATAAACCCAATGAATGAAGGTAAAATGCAGACGCAAGCAATAAGTTTTGATGGGGGGGGGGGGGGGTTGAATAATTGCAATTCTCCAGAACATGAATAAACTGAGTAGAATTTATATTGCGTGGTCTTACATTTCATGCGAATTTACGCCTCACTGTTATCTTAGCTGCATGCATAATACCAAATACATGTATGAGGTTTGAGGAAGAAAGGAAAAACAAAAAAGTGGTGCCTATTGCATTTCACCCAGAAGGTACTTTTTGACCCTTCCTTAACTTTTGGAATGTAGCCGAAAAGCAATGATTCTTCTCTCTTTGTTTTCCTCAATATTGTCATGAATGAAACAAAATATTATGATATATGAAATCCTCTTCAGTGACAGGTGTGTTTAAAGTATTCCTCAAAATAACAGTAAATGGAGCAGTTTGAGTTTTCATTCACAACATGTCATCATTATCATTCTCTATTTTCTCTTATCATTCTCCTATTGCTTTTACTATGTTTGTAGAGATGAGAGTTGCAGATAAATGTATCCCTTTATCACGTCCTATTCTACACTTTGAGTTTTTATTTAGCACAATACTTATTTAAAAACTCCTGTGTAATAAACTTACAGATACTGAAGTTTAGTTAGACCATGGAATGCGTAGGCATCTACGATGTGGATTTGATTGTTGCTCAAATCCCTGCAAGAAATATATGGGATGATAACCAAAATGCCAGATTAATGTATGTCAATGGCGTAGAAGGGGTGTAGGACCACGTTTCGTTAAAAAAATAACGCAAATCGTAAAAATCAACACAAATAGAAAAACAACAGAGACATAAAAATATTTTTACGAAAAAAAAGATGCAATTCGTAAAAAACAGGGGTCCCGTAAAACGTAAAAAAATGCCGACATGTCGAGTAGGTTTATTACGTGTGAGATAATTCAATTCAATTTATTTCGCAAGATAAAATCAATATACAAGGTAACAACAAGATTAAAATACATATACAGCGATAACGTGTTATACAATTCCAATATACAACCGTAATCTATGGGTGTGATCAGAAGATGGAGACAAATTTAACAGAAAGATATTTAAAAAAAAATAGAAATAACAGGATGGGGATGATGGTGACGATGGTGGGGCGTACATCATTTATATCTTTGGTTTATTTTAATTCAAATAAAAGAAAGACACTGAAATGGCAGAAATAAGAAATCACTTTAACATGATGGAGATGATGATGGCGATGCTGGAGCGCCCAGTGAACATGATTTTTACATTTAACGAGACCCCCGCTTTAAGAAATGCGCCTATTTTCTTAAAAATATTTATTTACGAATAGCATACAATTTCGTAAAAGCAACGCAAATCGTAAGATATTTTAATGTCTTACGATTTGCGTTGCTTTTACGAAACGTGGTCCTGGAGGGGGGGGGGGGGTATGCCTTTTTGTACGAAAGTTGTATGAAAATTAATTTTTAAGGTTTCTCCCCATTAGTACGAATGCGCTGCGTTAGTGAACATGCGCGGTATTCCATCTGCGCTGCTTGCTGTATATAATATAATATATATATTGACAGATTTTACTCAATTTCCTTTAACGTAAATCGTGTAAAAATCAGCCTCATCAGTAATTCATACTATTCTCCCTGAGGGCACTGCAATCATATCATTACCCCGACTTTAGCACGGGAACCATTCGAGCACTCGAGCACTCAAGCGTTCGAGGAATTTCATCCTACAGGGTAAACATTTACTTCACCTGGTTGGAATAGAAATGCCTTTGTCAAAGTACTTTAAGTGCCATGACAGGGATTCAAACCCACACCTTGTGCTTCACAGTTTGAAGACTTATCCACTTGAACATGACATCTCCACAAAATTTGAGATATTGAAGATTTTGCAGTAGGGGAGATCTAGGAGAGTTGAGCCACTTTTTTTTCATAATGGGCCATATTTCCCCAAACCTGCATTGTGGGTTGGAGAACTTCTTCTCGTTGAAAGTTTAGCTCCTATGCTATAATACAGTTATGATATTCAATGTGATTGCATTTCAAAGTAGTAATCCGTTAAAAAAATAAATTGTCAAATGACACAAGTCTCCCACAAGGTGAGGAGAGTTGAGCACACTCATAATGAGAGTTGAGCCACCATTGGGAGAATTGTGCCACCTTGTAAATGGGAGTAGGGAAATAAATGTTTCGCTTGTGGATTGGTCTGCATTGCCTAGTATAAAGTACTGCTATAATCGCCATGATTTCGTAAATGGAAATACAATGACATTTAATAACGGTGAACTATGAATTTTTTCATATTGTAGACGCATCTTTGATACATCGATTTATGCCGACTTAAAGACATGATATATGGATAGCTGCTGGGGCATTTGTAACAAATGAATAATTACAGAACATACTCATCCGCGCAATCAATACCATGAGTTATAATTAATCATGTATTTTTTAAAATTAGCGATAGCCACTGTCATTTTTTTAATTACTCAACATAAACAAATCGAAAACTTTCACACAGTGTACTAATAAGATGGAACCCTTAGAGTTAAACATTGAACAGATAAAACCATTTTTATGAGGGCTAACTTAGAACCACGTGTCACTTTATTATGACTCAACATCTATGATTCAGTCTTCTATATAAACATTTAGCAATACATCAATAACCGCTGAAACGCTGATTAAAACAACACATTATTATACTAACATATTTCTATGATGTTAGGCGCCCTCCAAACACGTAGGAAATTGAATGCAGTCCGAAAGTACATTTATTCTTTTTCATCTGCTACTGTTCGCGATTTGGAGCTGCATGTTATTCCTTGAAATGTAAGGCTATCAAATTCCTGTCAAAATGTTTTGATGTTTTTAATAAGTTACTTAAACTTAAACAGACTGGATATTTCAAATGAAAGGTCCAGATTGAATGATTAACTAATAATGTTTCTATGATGCTAGGTATTCGCAACATATGGAATCCCAAACCGAAATGATTGAAATAGAAGTTGGTATATAGTTTGATACTTTTTTCTATGTATAGATGTATGTTATGATCCTATGAAATGTATAATATAAGAATGTTTTGATGCATGACTTTTCGAGCTCGCTTTCTAAACAACTTACGTATTTTAAAGATGTGTCCTTGATTGCACATCTCATGCATGTGGGTTGATATGACATTGTGTCTCAGCCTGCATTGGCCTAAGATTATGTTATTCAAATGTATCTCTGTTTAACTCCCATTTATTATTATTAAGTATTTGGCGTCACCTGTGCCTGGGAGGGGAAAAGCGAACTGAATCACTGTAACCCTTAGGTCTCTCCTCCCGATATAACTGATTGGGATGTGCAGGTGTACCACTACACCGGGGTTTCCCCTACTCTTATTCGAATAGTGCAGTGGGTTCTTAACGTGCAAAGGTGTCCTCTACTGTCCTCTACACGGGGCCTCCAGTTAACGTCCTATCCGAGGGACGGAGTGTTTTCCACTGCAACATAGCCTGCGTCTATGAAACAAGGGAGGGGCAGGTTAACACACAACGCAGGCTTCGGTCATGGAATGGAATGGAAATGAGATTTCCATTAAAGAGCCTGGGACAAAAGGGATGCGCAGTTTTTTTGTATTCGAGATTCAAGATTTATTGTCCATATATAATACAGAAATTTACTTTCAATTGGTGATGCATGCAATATGTGAAACATAGAGAAAACTGTCAAAACATGCAATGTATCTATGTAAATAAAACACATCCCTCCGGCTCTCAGCAAGACAGGATAACATTACAATGAAAAGTACGACAATATAAATATAATTCTGAGTCGCATCATGAATGCATACAGGTATGGATATAAATATACAACTGGAATAGATAACAGCATCACGACCGAAATACGAGCAGAAAGGGAGCTTGAGCTAGAAAGACTGATGAGAGAGAAAAAGAGCGAGAGAGAGAGAGAGTGAGCGAGGAAATATGTGCGAGGGGAGAAAAGTAGACAGGGAAAGGGAAAGAAAGAGCAAGGGGGAGCTAGGGGAAAGCTAGGGAGTGTGAGAGAGTTACAGAGAGAGAGAGAGCTATTATGCAACTTTTTGTCTTTAAGGGCCCCTGCAACCAAAATATTTCAAAAATATTTTGAAAATGTATGAAACATATTTAGATTTTTAAATAACAAAAGGTCACTTGTATGCATCCCTGCACATCAACAGAAATCAACTTGCATTTGGGTTGCAGTGGACCTTTAACTGAAAAGAAAGATATGTGACACACTAGCAACAGAGAGAGAGCGTTTGAACTTTCTTTCTTGAATACAAATGGTAATTCTAGGGTGTGGGTCAACTCTCCTTGTGGGTCAACTCACCTGGATCTCCCCTAGACCTCCCCTTGGAGCAACAATAATAAAATAATAATATGACGACAATTTATCGAAGAAGGCATATATGTACAGATATCATGGTAATGGTAATACACTTACTTTAAATCAGATGCATTATAGAATTCACTGGTCAATACTTACAACACAACGAGAGCTTCAAGTTCAGAAAACAAATTTGTTTGTAGCCGGCTGATGGCATTAGATGACAGATTTCTACACGAGCGATAGAATAATAATAATAATAATAATAATAATAATAATAATAATAATAATAATAATAATAATAATAGCTGTTTCTTTTATAGCGCATTACCAGTTACAATGTAACCGACCAAAGCGCTTACAGCATTATTACCCCGGTCACTTGATTCAGTTGCGATTCTGCACATTACAGTGCACATTCTCCACTCCTCTGGGGAGCATTCCAGCCAGTCGCCTGTTTCCAAGCGCGCACATGCTAATCCAACCACAATGACGTTCGCATCTTCCCGGGTACCCATTTAACACCTGGGTGGAGAGGAGCAATGTAGATAAATGTAGATAAAATGCCTTGCTCAAGGCATATTCATAGGCATAGATGCACATATCAGGCATAAATTTCTCCTTAATTATTGACTTTTTTTCCTTTTCACATTTTCTTTTTTTTTAATTATTTTTGTTCTAAAAACTGATTTATTTATTTATTGATCAATTATTATTTTTTTTTGTATTGGGGGGGGGGGGGGGGAGAGTGAACAATTTCACCCACTTCCCACCGCCCCCCCTCCCCCCCCCCCCCCCCCATTGCATTTCGTAACACTTGAATTAATATTTCACCGTAACTTTTGCCTGTAAGGTGCCTGTTGTAGCATATCAATATAAGAAGGTAGTCTGTGTAACCCTATCATGCCTTGGGCGGATAGTCCCGCCCGGGCGTTGTCCTTGCAGCTGACCATGGGCAGCACTTGCTGGTTATAAAGTTTTGACCTAAAAAAGATCATTCATTTTCTTTCTCTTTTCATTCTCCCATTGTTTTTTTTTTTTTGTTTTTTGTGTGTTTTTTTTTACTATGTTTGGAGTTTTAAGAGTTGCATATAATGGTATTTCTAGAAATTGTGATCAGAATTCCTAATTTTCACTTTAAATTTTGCTGTATTTATCAAAATATATTGATGTTTAAAACTTACAGAATCCGAAGGTTAGGGAGATTACAGAATGCATCTACATCTACGATGTTGATTTGGTTGTCATTCAAATACCTGTAAATATATGTAAGGGGATAATAACAAATGTATAATATTTAACTTTCTTTTTAAAACTACATGTACATCAGATTTTAAGATCTAAATTAAATTTTACATATTTTAGTTAAAAATTTAGATTTCCTTCGTAATATGGTTATTAATTTATCCATGCTCAACTAATAAAATATACCACACGCCACAATTGGGTAAATTTTCTTATCGAGCACACATGGGCCGCGGAACGCGGAAGGGGGCTGCAGCCCCATTTTTTTGAGTAGACACGTTTCATAAAACCTCTGGAAAAGGGTTCGAAAATTGTCATTAATGAGTGAAATCAAATCAGCCCCCCCCCCCCCCTTTCAAAAACGCTCCGCGGCCCGTGGCACATAAAAACTGGTGTATGCTGTAGGGTTTTGAAGTCACAATAATGATAAGAAATTGACTTAGTCTTGCTGATATTCATATGCACTGCACACATAAATATGTAGTTGGGACTACACACAAATGTTTGGCCAGAACAGTTCAGCTGTTTCTTCTCATATTTTGAATGTGAGGGCTTGAGAGAGCAACCATTTTCAGGGGACATACGTACTATGATAATCTTCTAAACTTAAATAATAAGAATGAAAAGCTCACAAATTATTTTTTTACCTTTCCCAGAACTCAAGCTTCCCTTTAAAGGTTATTCCAATAAAAGGTACCCATCGTATGTAAACATATTCATTTTTTAAAAATCTACGATGATAACTGTTTTTTTCTTTCTTTCTTTTTTTCATAAAAATTATAGTTAACCCTCTTTGGGTATTTCAATAGTATAATTTTCAAAAGAAATTTTGTGAAATCGGCCAAGTAACTACATTGAAGTTTCCCTGCAGCGATGCAGTATGCAGCGGTGATAAAATTTACAGTGGTCACTGATGAGGAACTTGTGAAGTTAACAGAGAATATCTGTCCTCCCACAAACGCTGTCTGCATGACATGTTCGGTCTTCCGTAGCAACATAAGCGTACGAGGCAGGAGGGGGGGGGGGGGGCTGGGGGCTGCAGCAACAATAATAATTTTCTTTTAGTGCTACATGGTTCTAATGAAATGTAATGTCATTGAAAGCAGTATACGGTACCGTACATAGAAAGATGACACGACATAAAGTGTACTTCCACAGCGGTCGTCAAGACCACATCAAGCATGTTGTCTTGAGAACCCGTTCGCTTCCAAGAGCGCTCTAAAACGTGCACTGTGAAAGCGTCTCAGGAAGAGTACAACAAACGGAAGTGAATGTGTGTTTTGGGGAAAGTAACGATTGTTGGGAGAGAAAAAAGAGAAATATGGGAAATGGTAAATACATGCATAAAGGAAAAACAGAAATGGAAGATGATAGAAGGATAACAAGAAATAATAACATAAAGTAAGATATGCATAATGTAAAGAGAAGAATAAGGAATACCAGGGAAATATAGAACATGACACAGGATTACAAAGTGATACAGACAATAAGAAAATCATAAAAGCAAAGAATAACATATCAAGTTAAATAGAAAGACTAACCGCCCACGCCCATGGTAGGGGCATGGAAGGGGTTACCCCTTACCATGCCGTGGGCGGATAGTCCAGCCCGTGCGTTATCCTTGCTGCTAGCCATGGGCGTCATTTGCGCACACGAAATTCTGACCTTATTTTCATCCTCATATTTCTCTCATTATTCGGTATCCTTCACAATCATGACAAGTAAAGACGGCTAACTTACTTACAAACAGATAAATGTTTAGTATGTAACGCTAATTCTAGCCTTCATTTGATTGAATGGAAGCTAGAGTCTTATATTTGATTCGGACCAATCACAACTGTTTATAGTATAAGTAACCTACCTGGCTTATATACATTATGCATAAAAACGATCCAAACCCAATTTTGTGATGTCTGTCAAAAAGTATGTAGGAGGCGTTAAAACGCCCATAAGCATGATAAGACCGTAACGTTACTTTGCTTTAGCAAAGAACCTCTGTGACGCCTCGTTTGTTGCCTGTTGTTGTTGTTGTTGCTGTTTTGTTTTTGGGGTTTTTTTTAAATCTTATTTTCATTGTTTGCTCCTTCACCGACAATTTTCATGGAATGAAATACAGCATGAGATTATACCTGTACTAATGATGCCAGGACGTTTAACTCTTTCGGTGCCGATGGCACGTATATATGTGACAGATAGACTTGCCATTTTCATTCACTTGATGGACGTCACGTAAATGAGTTTTAAATGAGTTATGAGAGGTGGAAGGTCAACTCCCATACTCCCAATTATCAGTATTTTCCTTTTTGAAGGGGACCCGGGCTGGCCGCAGAACTGGGGGAGGGAGGGGGCTAAGGGGTTGCTTCAGCCCTCCCCACACACACACACACACACACACACACAAACGCACACATAAATTTGGATTTCAATAGATATGTATCATTATGCTTATGAATTAAAAAAAAATGAACATCCCCCCAATCAAAACAAATATTGTATTACATTTTCACCACCATGATCGTTTACAGTAATCACAAAATTGATATTAGGGCGGCCTTAAAAAGGTTCATTGCAGTCCTGTATTTTTGAAGACATATCTTTCCAAGTTTCTGGTTTCCTACGTTTATTCTTTCACTCGGTTTTCATAAGGGAAAATCTATCAAATAATCACACCCCCCCCCCAAAAAAAATAAATAAATAAAAAAGAAATGAATAAAAAATTAACCTTTGGTATAATTACATGTGCGGATGCCAGCCAAACATACCCTACCCCCCCCCCCCCCCCTTCTTATTGTATGAAATAGGCTTAGGTTGGAAAGGTGTCAAACTCAAAGCACTCTAGCAAATTCAAAAAACAAAATAAAAACAAAACAAAACAAAACATGGGGTAGACTTGGCTGGATTAGCAGGAGAACTTTAATATTAAAGGAAGTTATTGATAAATATCAAGCATGATTCCACGTATCACAAATACTCACTGGATGACAACAGTCTTAGGGCTACGACAGTGATACGACCCCATGCCCCCCCCCCCCCCCCCACGATAAAAATAAGATACTAATGATCGGTAGGAAGGACTGCCTGGTGAATTCCAGTGGTAAATGTACATGACTGCAAGGCATTAAAGTGGAATGTGGTAGGAAAAATAACGAAATAAAATAGAATAGGATAGGGGTATTCAGCATAACTCCCTCTATCGTAAAAGCCAACTATAATACATTAAGTGGTAGGGGATGCCCGTCAGACGCCCCGAATAATTAAACTATCCCCATTCTATGAGATATATCAGCTGGAGAGGTACCCGATGGGATCTAGCAAAAGTATTTAAAAACAATTAACAGTTTATATGTATCCATATAAATTATACAGCCCCAAAAGAGAGAGAGAGAGAAAGACAAATTAGCTGGATTAGCAAGATCGTAATCGTAAGCAAGAATTCATATAAAGTCTTGGTGGTATGACCCCGCATATTAATTTTAATAGCTGGCTGGCAGTGGCGTATCTAAGGGAAGGGGGAGGAGGGGGTTGCACGTGCTCCTGACGGCTTTTGAAGGGGGAATGAAGAAATACTAGGATCATTCAGGATTATGCGCCCCCAATCCGCAACTTCATTGCTTGCCCCGGGTGACATAATCCCCAGATACGCCACTTTTGGCTGGCATCAAGTTTTGGGTTGTGCCCTACGAGCCACCCCCATCCCCCACCTCCCAGTGAGCTGAACCGGTGAATTGAAGTTGTAATACACACCAAGACATTTCAAATCGTAAGTGCATGATGGGGTGAAACGGGAAAGGCCTGCCATACACTTATGCATATTTACTGCATGAAAAATTGCTACATTAGCTGGAATCGTAGAGGTCCCTTTGACTGAACATAATCAATGAGAAATTCTCTTGTATCCGCATTCTATAGTTCAATATCTAAACTGTTGTGTTATGCCGACAAAATGCCTCAGAAAGGAAAAATAGCATAGACAGCAGTGGCGGATTTAAGAGGGGGGGATATTTCCGGCCCGTGATGTTTTGGGGGTTCGGGTACTAGTATTTTCTGGCGTCTGGTAGTCATTTAAAATAACTTGTGGTATACAATCAGTCCGCAGCCCATGCGAAAAGCGCTTCTCCTGCGGAACTCGTATTCACCTCAACAGTGGGCCAGATTGGCTCCAAAGTGCGCCAAAATTCACATTCACTGAGTTTTACTCAAAATTTAAACTTAGATGATGGTTTTATGGGTATTCAGACCCGTAGAATCCAATGAAAATATTTTCAAATACCTATGGCGTCATTAAAATACCGATTTCTGAGGCTTGTCTCGAATGGGTGGGTTGCGGGAGCGGGATGGGAGCGGGAACGGGCACACCCTTTCGAGACAAGCCCCCCCCGGTTATCTCGAATGGACGCGTTCCCAGCGAGAAGTTCAATGAACGCGCCACTTCGAGACAACCGGGGGGCTTTCCTCGAATGGGTGTGTTGAGTAGACTTTTGTAGCAGACGTTTTAGAAATTTTTGAAAAATGTACTCTTGCTGTTTTTTTTTTTTCTTTTGTCTAAGATGTAGAAAATATAATAAAACAGTATCTAAAAAAAGCTTTTGACAAGGAAATCATTATTTGTGCAAAAAAAATTAGGAGAATTGAATAATTATGCATTAAAACACACGGGGACGAAAGGTTAGGATTTTTGTATTTATTTATTTATTATTAATATTTATTATTATTATTACTATTTTGTGGGTTTGCCCAAGTGTGTTAAGAAATAAGAGATATGGGTCATAATAATACCATCATAACAAATACACAATTAGTTTTACAAGCACAATGAAATTTGCATCGTCCAAGTCAGAAAAAAATTCTGCCGTACACAACCCACCGGGCAAGCAACGCGAGGTCTGCCGGAGATCACGGGCGAAGGACCCTTGGTTGTTCCGTCAGCGTGTGCTTCTTGCCACTGAAACAGGGTTGCGAGATAGGATAAAAAGGCGTCTTAATTCCGGTAAAATATCAGCTTTCATCTTTATATATGCACAATTCATTGTCATAGAATGCTACTTACATTAGAATTTTACATAATTATTGTCATGATTTATTAAAATATATTGACATCGTCATATAATATGAATAAAACGGAGGTACTTACCTCATTTTTCCATTCATGCTTTCACTAGTTTCAGCGATATCAGCGGGGAAATGTGGAATTGTCATAGTCTCAAGACAAGTCGTTACGTGTTATTTAAATTCATTGCAAAAAATTAATAACGATTGATCGCTATGAATCATGCTCTAACAGCCTTTGATTGAAAGGGGGGGGGGGCTTTGTGTTACGGATTTTAGCGATTGATTGCCATTAGCACTTGATCGGAGTTTATAAACACTCTTTATGTTACGGGGCCCAGGTCACGCCAAACAAAAATGATAATAAATAAATAAATACAAAAATCCTAGCCTTTCGTCCCCGTGTGTTTTAATGCATAATTATTCAATTCTCCTAACTTTTTTTGCACAAATAATGATTTCCTTGTTAAAAGCTTTTTTTAGATACTGTTTTATTATATTTTCTACATCTTAGACAAAAGAAAAAAAAAAAAAAAAACAGCAAGAGTACATTTTTCAAAAATTTCTAAAACGTCTGCTACAAAAGTCTACTCAACACACCCATTCGAGGAAAGCCACCCCCCCCCCCCGGTTGTCTCGAAGTGGCGCGTTCATTGAACTTCTCGCTGGGAACGCGTCCATTCGAGATAACCGGAGGGGGGGGGGGGCGCCGTACAAGGACATATTTGTAATAATGAGAAATTTGCAATGTATTGTAATGTATGATGTCAGTACTTGAAATTGAACTTTGATAATGCATAATTTTTTTTAAATATCAAATAATAATGTTCAGCTAGCTGAAAAATGAGTTATTAAATGAGGTTTTTAAAAATGAAAGAGCGCCCTCTGCAGCGTTGATAATTTCGCTAAAGAGAAACGTACCTGTATCACTAAGAAGTAATTCTGTAGGTACTATCTAGTTATCAAAATCATAATTCTGACTGATAAAGTCCATGTATATTTTAAGTCCTTTTGCTCAATTGTTTATACTGTCAGAAGACACCGTAGATATCTCCCAGGTTACTTTGCAGCCACAATCCCCGACGATGAAGTAGTTTGTTGGGTTTGAGAACAGCAAGTTTCTCTAGATTTCCTGATAATTTGCGAGGCTAATATCGCCCAAAGAGTAAGTAACATGAAAGCTAAATATCTAAATTCAATAATGATGTGAAAAAGAATGAAATTTGATAAATCTGATTTCAGATGTTTTGAGATCAAAGTTTGAGGTCATAATTATGAATTACACAGAGCTATCATTAGGCTAATGTGTTCGCTCCGCTACATATTGTAGCGTTTAAAGAGTGTCGATTTCATTATCAAAAGAGTGAAATTGTCTATTTTGCTTGATAAGATTAAGATTCTAAAAGTATAGAAATTGAGATACAAAACAAGAAGTTTTGATTTAAGCTTTATGTCAAATTGTTGGTACAAGCTACAGGATTATTTTAAAGTCATTTGTGTTTTTAAAAGGTTTAAAATATAAAATAGGCTCACATGTATCTATTAGGAATGTACAACATAGACAGAACTAAAGAATGCCTGAGATAAAGGCTGAATATTTAAAGAGGTTTATAAATGAAAACTGTCATGCTGCATTATGCATGAGTTTGGTTTAGATATTTTGGTCAAGATGTAAGTCATTTGTGAAAGGTCATATTTAATTTCAATCAAAATGTATCTGGAATTTCTGGATAAATTATTAATTTATTGGATTTTAATATTTTTTGGTTCAATCTATGCACCTCCCAAAACAATCATGACAGATATTTAGCTATAAAAGCATGCCATTAGATATTTCAAAAGGATTATTATCAAATATCAACTCTGAATAATGGAATTATCATAAACCGTGTAAGAGGTTTTCAGGGTTAATTAGTGCATAAGCATGCTTTGTGTGTGTTACAATTAGTGTTCGAATATACAAAAGTACTATATGTATAACTTGGTAAATTAGAAACAAAGAACTATTTCTTGAAATTATGCTTTAATAAGCAGTTTAGGTTATGTTGCCAATCCAAGCAAGATTGAGTACTTTACATTCAGTAAAATTATTCATTTGAAAGATTGTACATTGAAAGTATTTCAAGGAAATGTTGATATTTCCATGGGACGTTGATTTTGAAGTCAAATTGCTGATTTTAAATATTTATTGTAATGAAGGAACCACTGACACAAAAAAGTCAGACATGACAACTGATCATTTCTTGAAGTGATCTGTTTATTACCAGACAAGATATAAGAGCATTGCACTAAACAATGCGTTTCTTCTGTGTTTTCTTTACAGATTGAATGATTTAGAAGGGAGTTTACCCTTAAACTTCCATCCCATACAATATGCGGTGTTAGCCTTGTTTATTGACAAAAGAAAAAGTCATGCGCGCCCCCATGCGGCGGCGTATGATGACAGAGAATCCTTCAGCGGCTGCGCGGTCCAAACTAAACATATTTTCCGGGTAATGTGTCAGGGCAAATCGGCTCTAACATAAAAAGGGGCAAAAGGTGGCAGCCAAATCTGGTATCAGCTGAAAGCTGAGTCATCAGGGAAAATGATGGTAATAAAATTGTATTGGAAATCCAGGGAAATCTAACCGTTTCATATGGATTTATTTTAAAAAACACAAATAATCAGCCTATTTTCTAAGATAATTACCCGATTATACTCACGAAGATTGCCTTTCTTTCCATTTTTACTCCATTCATACAGTGAAATGAACTCTCAGAAATATGTGGAAGCAATTATAAATCGAAAACTTAAAGGGAAATCCAACCTTGAAAGCAAGTAGCTTTGAAAGAAAGAGGAAAAATCAGAGAAGCAGATTGGTGAAAGTTTTAACGAAATCCGACAAACAATAAGAAAGTTATTAAGTTTTGAAAGTTGTAATCACTATACATATGGGAATTTCAAATTGGCCGAATAGGTAATGTCACTGTGATGTAGCTGTGGACAACTCCCCCATTCGCTCCAACACACAAAATGACTTTTTTCCAAAATGTATTTGTAAAAAGGTGTGTTTTGATAAATGTCGTATAATGTTTAACGTTGGTGGCAGGCGCTAGCCCTATATCATGTGACCTTCATCCCGCTTTCTCCCGTCTTTAGGTGAGCAAGTCATATTTAGTATTAAGTTCTAAATTTAACATTGGAAGAAAATTCAGTTATGTTATACTGGTGTCATATCACTAAATGTCATCTTAAGTATAAGAAACATAAATGTGTAGAGAGAATTTAATATTTACTTTAAAGGGCGAGTCAATTAGAAATACATTTCATGATAATATCAAAGTATTGTGTCAATACTGCTAGAAATCGCATATACTTTTTATTAAAAAGATGTGTGTACTTCTCTAAGCTACGTTGAAATTGCCTAAATCGCACGTTTATCAGCTAGTCTGTCACGCCCCTCGAAAAATAGGGCCCAGTCACGTGCCTTGTCAGGTGACCTGTGACGTACCATCGGGAACATCTAGCTAGCGGACGACGCTTGTCTGTGTATATCCAGTGCAGGGAATTTTGGATAGGCATGATAGGAGTGCATATCTCAAGAAAATGCCGAGGAGATGTGTTGTTGCTGGGTGCAGCAAAGGCACCAGCGATGGTGTCAGTCTGCACACCTTTCCTAAAGATGATGCAACTCGAAAAATTTGGATTTCAAGGATCAAGCTGACGCGAGCTAGCTCAGTGGGATGGCCCTTCCGCTCACAGTACTGTTTGCAGTGATCACTTCAGGGAGGAGGACTTCGATAGTCAGGCCCTCAGGCCAGGGGCTGTATGACCAGCTAGGATTTGCGCCCAAGAATAAAATGCTGCGGCCGACAGCTCTCCATGTCATCAGACTGGGAACTGAGGGCTGTGGAACTGGAAGCCAAACACAGGGAGCTAAAAAAACAAGAGTCGGTCTGCAGTTCTGAAGCTGGAGTCACTGGAGAAAAAGAGGGTAGGTCTACCGTACCGTACCGTAGAGCGCGGGGGGGGGGGGGGGGCACTCAACCTGTTTTTGGATGTGGGTGTGCCGCTGCCAATCTCAAAACAGGGGGCTAAGGAGCTAAATGGTTAATCGAGGAAGCTCATTTTTGAGGGTCTAAGGAGCGAACGGGCTCATGGGCAGAGCTAATTTTAGCTGCTCGCGATCTCACTACTCTGGTACACATATGGTGCATGAGCTGAGTCACCGGTCGCAGCGCTGTTTTTAACGCTGTACATGCCGGGCCACTGCACTGGCTCGATGTCGCATGCAGATTGATCTCGCTGACCCGCCGCTAGCACTTGTAATACCGCGTTCAGTTAGGGGGCACTAGGCCGCCCAGCTCCCCGCTGCGCTGGCCTGGGAGGCTAGGGAGCGACCGTTCCCGGACAATAGGCTGTGCGCATTGTTTTCTCATATTCTACGGAGCGAGTCGGAAGCCAATCGAGGTGCGGTTAGTGAAAATCTGAAAATCGCATATCATGGGAGCGACCCGAGAAGGTTGAAAATGGGGGACGTCACAGCGGCACATACATGTGTGACATATATATGTGAGTGCCCCCCCCCCCCCCCCCCCCCCCCCCCGGGAGGCAGCACACGATTTTGCTGTAATTGTTGTAATATATTTAGACTTTCATCCAGTCTTTCAGTGTACTTGGTTGTTATCATAAGCACGCACACAAAGATTCGCAAGGTACGGTCAGCAGTAAAGCGACTGTCCACACGTCTACTTGTCTGTAAAATAATTACGTTTTTCCAAAACATAAACCTAATCCAAAAGAGGAATTATCATGGGTAAAGTGTTTGAAAAAATGCCAGACTTGTCATTTGACCTCTACTAAAATGTCTAAACAACCTATTCAAATCCTTTTGGGGGACTTAAAGATTGTCGAAATTGTATAAATAGTGATATGAAAATGGATGAATTATCATTCATTTACATTGCCAACATATTAGTCAAACTTAGTGGCTTCGCGGGGGACTTCCCGATGCTACGTCAAATCGCTCTAGCCAATCAGCTGTCAATTTTTGGGGGCGTTCCCAAATTAGTGAGTTTTTTGACCAATTTCTTGTTACTGGGCAATTTTTTTTCTGTAAAAATGTCAGAATTGTGTCATTGGACCTATGTACTACATTTTTAGCCCCAATGTTGATTCTAATTGACTCGCCCTTTAAGAAAGTGTGATTTTAAGGATATCTGTACGTTATGTAATGTCAAGTGGGTGTGGCTAATGTAGTAGAATTCACGTATACGGTGGGGATGCGTGTACGTCTACGTAGGGTGAATTTACATATGTATAGGCTAGCCCGGACCATTGAACTGTGTGTTCTCTATCACTGAATGGAAAGATGTATTGGGTTTTTGTTTGATTTTTTCGTTATACTAAAGGCGATTTGTTGAATAATATTTATTATTTACAAAACTGTGTTATATTTTGGAATTGACACTAAGACTTCGTGATGTCAACAAAAAGTCATTCTCATATTTTATTCTGTTATATTGTATGATTCTGATGAAATGAAAAATAAAAAAAATTGACCCCGCTTTCTCCCATCTTCAGGACTGCGGCGACTCCATAGATCTACAAGAGAATCCATGTTTTCTGCTTCCTGCTTCATGCGTCCGATTCGGAGGTATATCCCGTCCCCTGTCAGGTCCTTGCTACTCGGCTCCTCAGTAGGATCTTTTTCTTTCATGAGGACCTAATATAACAATATGCTATCTCAAATATATTTTGAGTGTACTGCCCCGAGGGTAAAAGCGCCTCGAAGAAACGGGAGAGTTGTCCACAAAAATAATAATAATAATATGTTCAATTTATTTAGCGCAGCTACTATATGAATATACTATACTGCGCTCAATACAAAGTATCCCATTATTACATTGTAAAAACTGAAGTGCTGCATATAGCACTTTGAGGGCATGCATAGGGACTGCACTCAGAGTGCTATTGTAATGCACACAGCGTGCTATTTCAGCACTTTCACGGGAGCTGGACCGGCTCCTTAAACTGCTAAACATTCATTATAAAAAAATCGTGATTTTGGCGAGCCTCGAACCAGGGTCCGCTGATCGAGAATTGCTGGCATTACCGCTAGACTAACTCACATCATACGATTTAGAGCAGATCATATTGTTACATAGTGAATTTACGACTCCACATAGTTCATGTTATCTACTTGACTCCCATGACTAAACTGCATTGCAAGAAGCATTCGTTAGTTTATCGGTAACGTCAGCGCCTCTCAATCAGCGGAGCCTGGTTCGAGGCTCGCCACCGTCACATTTTTTTGTATGAATGTTTTGCAGTTTAAGGAGCCGGTCCAGCTCCCCGTGAAAGTGCTGAAATAGCACGCTGTGTGCATTACAATAGCACTCTGAGTGCAGTCCCTATGCATGCCCTCAAAGTGCTATATACAACACTTCAGTTTTTACAGTGTACCCCGGCTTTAGCTGCGAGCTACCATGATAGGTGCTAAAGCATTCAAGGAATTTCTTCGTACCGGGTACCCATTTACTTCACCTCGACTCACTTCACCTCCACTCACCAAATTGCCAATTCGAGATTTGCATAGATGAAATGATCTCCGTTTTTCAAACATTTGCAATGGGTCAAGAAGCTATCTCTCAAAAAGTAATGTAGAAATCATTCGACTATGGTAGAGGAACTTCTCCGTGATATTTCGCTCTTTATTTTGGTATATAACATGACTATATTCGATCGAATTTCGATATCTTTTATCTCGTCCAAAAATGATGACATTTAGAAGTTTTTTGGGGAGCAATTTTAGCCTCTATTTGCTTCCCCCTAACTCTAGCCTTTTGACAAGGCCCTCGTGACTTGGCTATTTTTCTCGGCAAGTAAGCTAGTAGTGGCTGCATAACAAGACTACCCGCCCAGCCCGGTGAATGCGCGATCGAGCGACGTGAGTCCGAGGGCGTTTTGGAACCTGGCCTGTATTTCTTATGCTATCCTTTGTTCCTAGCGAGGATCTGCTACCTTATAGGTAGGAGCCAATCAGCGAAAGTATCTTCGCATGACGTCAGCATAAATTTGGTATGCAAATTCGCCTTCATCTCGAGCTAGCTAGCTCGTTCGGCACCCGGCGCTACGGCCCCGTGCAAGCTACATCAATCATGGAAAGCAAGCCCCACAGATACCGTTGTGATTGGTCGATAATCCTCGGTAGGCGTGTTTAAGCATACGAATGTCAACTCGTGAATAATTCATATCGGACTATGGAAACCCAGGTTCCAAAAGGCCTCGCGACTAAAGTCGCTCGATCGCGCGTTCACCAGGGCCGTGTTGATTCTTTTCGTCGCCGGCTAGTCTCATCTCAGGCACAGCATGACGAGGAAAATAGCCAAGTCACGAGGCCTTGTCAAAAGGCTACCCTAACTCCTGACTGGTATAAAGTTTTAAAATCTATGTGATGTCGATGATCGTTGAGTTGGATTATTGGCGCTAACAATGAATTGAAAATTATTTTGCAGCAAAATGTATTTGTCGAAGAAAATATGGTTTTCTTTCAAACGAACAAAATACCCCGTGAAGGCCACTGAGGGGTGAACGTCCGGGACGCTACGCATGGTGCAACGGGGTGGAATGCTCCAAGCTTCTGCTGTGGTTATTTCTTCAGTCCCGTCGAACATTCACTGTTGCAATAGCGTAAAAGGTACACCAAAATCAATGTAAATGTAAGGAGGATATAATTCATCAACAATCGCCAACTAATCAGTGTTTTTAGCACTATTTTAGTTTTCTCTGCTGCAAAATTTGGGTTTCCAAGATGAAAATGAAGTATTAACAATGAATGATATCTTCCCCTTCCTCATGAATGACCTATAATATTAGCGCTAACACCAGGGAGGTGGAAGAGCTCCCTGCTCACAGAAAATGTATCATCAATGCAGGGTACAGAGTAGGCCTATTGTTTACATGTACAACGTTACATCAAATTCAGCCCACTACTTGTGCTTATAAATGTGTAAAAGTCATGAAAGTGGCTGTACCAAGGAGTTATGTGATAACTCATTGGCTGTACTAGATCGTAACTACGTGTGTGTATAGGTGTACGATTTGATGGACATACCATGGAGGTGGAAGTAGTACATTCATGTATGCATTAAACGCGTTCGGCTGCATCAAGCAGACGACGCTTTGTGTGACGTGCTGCTGGTGAGCGGATCTTGCGTCATTAGGCACGATTTCATTTCGGATGGGAAATAATTTGTATCATGCTTGAACCTGCCTAACTCCTGAATTGTATAAAAGCTAAATCATCAGGTTTTGGGTCATTTCTGAAAGAGTCATCTTTCACGATTCCAATGATCTAAGTTTGGTTTTTTTGCAGCAAGATATCTGACTAATATTTTTTCACCCTTTTCCGTCAAGTTTCATTTCCACTCGTTAATGGTCGATTCATTTTAAAAAGTCAAACTGCTAAGTTTTAAGTAGATATTGGTAGACTTATTATTTTTCTTTGATTTGTAATACAAATCTTAAAAATCCGTCCAGAAACGGCGAAGTAATTATATTAATTAAATTATTTATTAAACTCGATTCGGTATGAATACGAGTTCCGCTGAAGAAGCGCTTTTCGCACGGGCTGCGGACTGGCTGAATATTTACACATTTTCCGTCTTTTTTTTAAATGAATGTTTTCACGTTGTAATGCACATGAGGTTAATGTTATTCATTTTATTCTTGATATAATTATTCTTTTTCTCTCTTTAGTGCTCGTATATATTAAACATATATATTTTGATTACGTCATACGGAGTCAATCAACGGTCTGGAGTGAATTGCAGCAATTTTGACAAGAACATGGCAGTATTTTATAATTGGGAAAAACTATGTCTTGAAATTTCACAGCTGTGCACCAACATAAAAAGTAATATGCAAAATTACTGCACACGGGGAAGTATGAATTTGGGCATTGCAGGTCATTTGACGATAAAGTCCGAAGGTGTTCAAAAGGTGACATATTTTCGAAATAATTATAATTAATGTTATTTATCAATATTACCAGAGCCTATTAAATGGATTATTTTGCTGCAATAACTTTGCAAGATTAATCTATGCAATTAAAACCGTTATAATATACCAATATTATGCACCTGTTACAAAATTGATATACATCCTGACAAAAACCTCAAGCTTGTGGCTACTCACAGTGGCGGATCCAGGGGGAAGAAAAGTATGCATTTTGACCATAAAGGATCCGCCTTTTTTCGATTGTGCCCCACCCCTTTTAGAATGAAAACTTTTTTTTCTTTTTTGCTTGTCAGAGAATTATGGAGGGAAACTGAATCCCCACATTTTCAAGAAGCCTCCTTTTTTTTTCTTCTGATAAGTAAACGGCTATGTTTCTAATCAGTACCCTACCCCTCCCTTTCCCCTTTCTGATAAGTGCCAGTTATAACCTGTTAAATGTACTCACTCTCTCTTTTAATAATGCCCAAAGTGCCCGGGGTTTTTTTTTAGTTTAATTATTACCCTTTCCCCCTTTTCCCCTTCTGAAAAATTGCCCTTGTCACCTTCAGTAGGTTTACCTTTTTCTTTTTTGTTCTTTTATTTTTGTTCAAACATATTTTTAGCATTAGTAATTGTCTAGGGGGTAGTGTCCAGATTATAAAAAAAATAGTTTCAAAAGCGAAATTATATATATTATTTGGTCATAATAGGAAATAATAAGGACAGGTGTACGACACCACATTTTTATCATTTCCCCGGCAACTACTAGTCACACATGCTATGCAGGAACTCTGAATATGTAAGTCAATGGCGAGTCTGTGAAATTTGAAATTTAGCTGCTTGTTATACACCCAGATTGAATAAGTCTGTTTCAGTCTCCTCATTCGTTATGGAGTTAATTCATTTCATTTCAAAGGACAGGTATACAACTTCAAATTGCATAACCATTTTATCTGGCAACGACTATAGTCACTCATACCAACTCTTGTCATCTAAACATTTTTAGTAAAAATCTAATTAAAGTGTAGCTACTTGCAGTGAGAGCTACTTGATTGATAACCAGGGGGAAAAACTGAGGATAGATATGTCATTCCATGAATTAATTAACCTAAGAAGAAGTCTCCTACGATGTATAGCGTATATCTACATCAATGTAGATCCCGATTGATTTTGGATTAGTTTTCAGGCCGGATTTGGACAAAAATCTACTTTGAAAGGCAAAATACCAATTTTTTGTGTGTTATAATAAGAAATAATGAGGACAGGTTTACGGCTCCACTGTTTTTTTAAATAATTTTTCTGGGCAGCTACCATTCACACCTACTACGCAGGGACTCTGAATATGTCATTCAATGACAATATAAATCACCAATTGAATAAGTCAGTGAAATTTACTTGCGTTTTATACACCCCAGATTGTATAAGGGTGTTTCCATCTCCTTCTTCTTGATGGACAGGTATATACAACTTGAAATTTCATAATTTTATCTGGCAATGCGACTAGTCACTCATACTAGTAAGCATAGCAAAAGAGGGTTCCTAGTCATTCTTTTGTCATCTAACCATTTTTTAGTAAAAGTCTAATCGAAGTTGAAAAGAAGACAAAGAAAAACAAAGCAGGAAGGGTAGAGGGGGTAATGGAACGTCAAATACAATAGTACATCGAAGTATTCAGGAGCTTTGAAAATTGCAGTTAAATGGCAATATTAACAACCAAGTTGAATATGTCTGTGAAACATACTTGCTTATACACCCAGATTGATTAAGTCTGTTTCAATCTCCTTCTTCTTGATAGTCGATTGATTTCATTGCACGTGTAACTCCATAGTCATACCTTATTACAACACTTAATAAATGTACTTATGTTCAAAGGTGTAATATATTCTTAATCAGTGACCTGTATCACTTTAGAAATAAAATATCAGAAAAGGGTTTAAATCAAGACATTCTAGCTTACGGTATCATCTGCTAACACTTTACATGGGGGCTGCCATTTTCTTGATGACATGGAGTTGTACAGAACCATTGGAAACCGTTCTTGTCAGGAAGATATTTTTAATCCTCGAGCTAAATTGCTCCTCTTCATTATAAAAAACCCCCATATATGATGGAAAATACATAACAGGTGTATACATAATATATTCTAAAATTTGAAATTTATAGATTTCTTTTTAAATTCTCTGGTTTTGCTATCTATATAGAAATCTATTTCTTGGGCTTGTCGGGCAGAGCAGAACATAATTTATACAATGCGCATTTTGAATTATGAAGTCCATTATCTCAAAGCAGGTGAATGCATAGTTTGTCACTATTGACGCGCGGGAAAGTCATCACCCATAAATTTGCTCCGTCGCGCACGTCATAGTATCAAGAAAATAGCTTTATATTTAGTAAAATCGTAAATTTCAAAGAAATATAAAACACATTTTCGTATTTAGAATATATGTATATATCTGTTAAATATTTTAAATCTCAAATAGGATTTCTTATCAGGAAGAAAGACAACTTTTCATTCGGATTAAAAATATCTTTATGTACACATCAAGAAAATGGTAGGCCCCGGGTATCGCTAGCAGACGATAAATCTTGCTGAGAAAATCTGGATTTATACCCATCTTGTATATTTTAATGCAAAACTACGTAGGACAACAAGTAGGAATAGATTACACCTTTAAATATAAGCACATTAATATTTTGAGGTTAATTCTGTTAAGTCTGTTTTTAATCTCCTTCTTCTTGATAGAGTCAATTCATTTCATTGCACGTGTAACTCAATAGTCATACCTCATTACAATACTTACAGGTAATGGAGACTGCCTAATCCTTTGAAGATTCCTGGGATGAGAGACTGAATCTGGTTACCATTTAATTCCCTGCGTACATAAATGTTTCCATCTCCTTCTTCTTGATGGAGCTACTTCAATTCATTTCGTAAGGACAGGTTTACAACTTACACATTTCATAACCATTTTACCTGGCAACGACTAGTCACTCATACTAAGTAAGATGGTTCCTAGTCATTCTCTTGCCATCTAAACATTTTTAATAAAATTCTAGTCAAAGTTTAAAAGAGGACTAAGAAAAACAAAGCAGGAAGGGTAGAGGGGGTAATGGAACGTCAAATACAATAGTACATGGACGTATTCAGGAGCTCTGAAAATTGCAGTTTGCAATATTAACAACCTAATTGAACATGTCTGTGAAACATACTTCCTTATACACCCAAATTGATTAAGTCTGTTTCTATCTCCTTCTGCTTGATAGAGTCCATTCATTTCATTGCACGTGTAACTCCATAGTCATACCTCATTACAATACTTACAGACCCCCGAGACGGCCTAATCTATTGAAGATTCCTGGGATGAGAGACTGAATCTGGTTACCATTTAATTCTCTACGTACATAAAAACAGAGGGAAAATTGAAACAACAATTAATACAAAGAGGGGGAAAAACCCGAAGAAAGATATGTCATTCCATGCTTTAATTAACGTAAGAAGAAGTCTCCTACGATATATAGCATTATCTACATTAATATTGTACCTCTGAAAGCAGGGCAATGTATAGATCCCGATTGATTTTGGATTTGTTTTCAGGCCGGATTTAGACAAAAATCTAATTTCAAAGGCTAAATAATATATATTTTTGTGTCATAATAAGAAATAACGAGGACAAGTGTACGGTTCCAATGTTTTTTTTTTAATCATTTTCCTCCGCAGCTACCATTCACACCTACTATGCAGGGACTCTATAAACATACTTGCTTATACACCAGGGGCGGAGCCAGTATTGTGTAAAGGGGAGGGGGGGCACAAATGCAGGTTGTCAACTTTTGGAAAGTCAGACCCGTATTTCTTTGGTCTCGCCAGCTCTCGAAAATCGCTCAGTGGGGGGGGGGGGGGGGGGGGACAATCGAAAAAAATGGCAGATCCTTAGATCTTTTACGGTCAAAATGCATACTTTTCTTCGAAGGGGGGGGGGGGGGGGCACGATCCGCATGTGCCCCCCTTGATCCACCATTGTATACACCCAAATTGATGAAGTCTGCTTCTATCTCCTTTTTCTTGATAGAGTCAATTGCAATGGAGCGCCAAATACAATAGTACATGGATATTCATGAGCTCTGAAAATTGCAGTTTAATGGCAATATTAACCACCAAACTGAACATGTCTGTGAAATTTACTTGCTTTTTATACACACAGATTTAATAGGGTTCTTTCCATCTCCTTCTTCTTGATGGAGCTACTTCAATTCATTTCGTAAGGACAGGTTTACAACTTACACATTTCATAACCATTTTACCTGGCAACGACTAGTCACTCATACTAAGTAAGATGGTTCCTAGTCATTCTCTTGCCATCTAAACATTTTTAATAAAAATCTAGTCAAAGTTTAAAAGAGGACTAAGAAAAACAAAGCAGGAAGGGTAGAGGGGGTAATGGAACGTCAAATACAATAGTACATGGACGTATTCAGGAGCTCTGAAAATTGCAGTTTGCAATATTAACAACCTAATTGAACATGTCTGTGAAACATACTTCCTTATACACCCAAATTGATTAAGTCTATTTCTATCTCCTTCTGCTTGATAGAGTCCATTCATTTCATTGCACGTGTAAATCCATAGTCATACCTCATTACAATACTTACAGCCACCTGAGACGGCCTAATCTATTGAAGATTCCTGGGATGAGAGACTGAATCTGGTTACCATTTAATTCTCTACGTACATAAAAACAGAGGGAAAATTGAAACAACAATTAATACAAAGAGGGGAAAAAACCCGAAGAAAGATATGTCATTCCATGCTTTAATTAACGTAAGAAGAAGTCTCCTACGATATATAGCATTATCTACATTAATATTGTACCTCTGAAAGCAGGGCAATGTATAGATCCCGATTGATTTTGGATTTGTTTTCAGGCCGGATTTAGACAAAAATCTAATTTCAAAGGCTAAATAATATATATTTTTGTGTCATAATAAGAAATAACGAGGACAAGTGTACGGTTCCAATGTTTTTTTTTTAATCATTTTCCTCCGCAGCTACCATTCACACCTACTATGCAGGGACTCTATAAACATACTTGCTTATACACCAGGGGCGGAGCCAGTATTGACTTTTGGAAAAGTCAGACCCGTATTTCTTTGGTCTCGCCAGCTCTCGAAAACTCGCTCAGTGGGGGGGGGGGGGGGGGGGGGGGGGGGGGGGGACAATCGACAAAAATGGCAGATCCTTAGATCCTTTACGGTCCAAAATGCATACTTTTCTTCGAAGGGGGGGGGGGGCACGATCCGCATGTGCCCCCCTTGATCCACCATTGTATACACCCAAGCGCAACTTCGTATCAATAGTACACCGAAAATTTAGAGAATGTATTTTTTCCCAATTAAAGTCAAGAGGAAGGCTCAACTTATCACTCCAGTATTCCTGACTCTTAACTGGCTTAACATTCACATTTATAATATTATAAGCATAACTAGGCAGTTTTCTGAAAGATAACATTTTAGTAATAAGCATATTATGAATATCTCTGTTTTCAAGACTGGGATCAAGCCATTCTTCGGGAATGTGTGTGATTAAAAAAAAAAATTTTTCTTCTGTCGTGAGTAGGTATATTAAAATCTAAAATCAATTCCTCAAATAATTTGTGGTCAGGAAAAGGTGGATTAAGTAAATCTGATACTATAAGAATGTTTTTCTCTTGCCAAACTTCATAATAAAAATAACGTTTGGATTTTGAAGAAATTTTTCTATTGTACCACAAAGACTTACACGGTCCCAAATCTGAATATTTACATTGTAAAAGGTCTAATGTGGCATTTTCTCTGTATACATACCATGTACGCAATGAATCTGCTATTTGTGAATTGCCTAAATTCTGTAAAATACATTCTGGAGCATAAGATTTCCAAAGAATAGACAAATCTTTATGGAATTTTTCTAAAAATGATAGCTCTATATCCTTCCACACTGATTGGTACTTATTATCTAGTAAGCATTTCACCCATGACATTTTTTGAGCAAGGGAGAAGACATAGGGGTCAATCATACGAAGACCACACTGCTAATAGTCATTATACAGGAGCTTTCTTTTAACTCTATCCCTCCCTCCATTCCATATAAAACGAAAAAATAATCTATTTAGCTCCTTAAAAAACTTAAGTGGAATTTTGATGGCTAACACAGAAAATAAATACAGTAATTGTGGAAGTACCAAAGCTTTTATAACACAGATCTTCCCGATTAAGGAAAGGTTCCTCATTCTCCAACAATTCAAAGTCTGTTCTAATCTTTTTAAGTTTTCCTTGAAATTGAGATCATACAGAAAACCAAATTAAGTGGAAAATGAATACCCAAAGACTGAATTCAGATGTCTTCCAGGTAACTCCTCGATTAATGAAGGGAAAATCTTGGGAACCTCGTTTAGATCCAATCCAGATAGCCTCAGTTTTATTCATATTAATTTTACATCCAGAATATTTCCCGAATATATGTAAAATATCAAATAAATGGTTGAAAGAATTTGCTCCATCTAGAAAACAGACTGAGTCATCAGCAAACAAGGAAATCTTCACCATATGACCATTCACATGTATACCACTAATATTTTCATTCTGTCTGATACTGAGAGCCAGTATTTCAATTACAAATAAAAACAGATATGGAGAGATTGGACATCCTTGAAATATGCCTCTTTGCATAGAGATACGATTGGTTAGAAAACCATTATTTACAACATATGAATGACGAGCTGAGTAAAAAGTCTTAATCCAGTTTATGAATTTCTCACTAAAATTAAATTTTTTAAGAGATTGAAACAAAAAGTCATGAGAAACACTGTCAAATGCTTTTTCGATATCTAGCAAGCAAATTGAACCTGGTATATTATTAAACTCTGTATACTCTAGAATGTCAAAAATTAGACGTATATTACTACCAATGTTTCTCCCTTTCAGAAATCCGGATTGATCAGAATGAATTAAAGGTTGCATACAAAGTTTCAAACGATTTGCTAGACATTTTGCTAGTATTTTGTAATCAACAGTTAAAAGCGTAATAGGACGGTAATTCTTGACCAGTAGGGGGTCTCTGTCCTTTTTAGAAATAAGTGTAATTATACCATTTCTCTGAGAGGGGGACATTGATCCATTTTGTAAGGAGAAATTCAAGGAATTTAACAGCATATCACAAATATCTGACCAAAATACAACAATTCGTAAGACGATGTTACAATTTGTTATATATTTTGTTGGTTAGCAAAAAGGCGCTGCCGTGTACTGTCGAAAATTCTGGGACTGTTGAAAGTAAGGCGAATTAAACGGCGTTCGTACGAAATTCTTAAGAATGAGGCCGTAAGAAGCTATGCCCCATCTACGAGCTCTCGTACGAACCTTTGTGACCGTAGCTTTATACACCCAGACTGATTAAGTCTGTTTCCATATTCTTCTTCTTGATAGAGCTAATTCATTTTGCAAGAGTAAAATTTATAGTCAGGCCACGTTACAATACCTACAGGGACCGGAGTGTATGGTCAATATCCTGTAATAAAATGTTCGCTGCACTTCTGCGAAAAAAAAAGAAAGGTTACAGCGCTCTAAATTTACACTGACGCAATTTGATCATAAACTGTTGATACATAAGTATTTATTTCCCATTGCTATGATGTTAACGAACCTAGCAACGGATGATGTGTGTGTATATACAGAAAACCAATACAGAATATCTGTTCAATAATATAGGATATGCAGGGGCGGATCCCGGATTGTCAACTTTTTGAAAAGGTAGACCCGTATTTTTTTTGTATTACCAGCTTCTCGATAAGTAGCTCAGTGGGGGGGGGGGGGGGGGGGGTATGGGGTCCAGTTTCCCTCCATAATTCTCTGACAAGCAAAAAAGTTTTCATTCTAAAAGGGGAGGGGGCACAATCGTCAAAAGTGCAGATCCTTTACGATCATACTTTTCTTCCAAAAGGAGGGGCACGGGCCGGAAGTGCCCCCTCCTGGATCCGCCACTGGGATTATGGGTAATAGGCATGATTTATCAACAAATATACATGTACATACCGGATGATGGAAATTTGGTGATTGTGATTTTTCTCAGTTCTTTGGTGTCTTATTGGAACTTTTGGGACCATTTTTTTTTTTTTTTGGCTCACAGCACCCCCAGTAACAAAATCGTTCCCAGGCGCCTGGCAACTTCTTTAAAGAACAAAGCAAGGGAATATTTTCATGAGATTATTAAAGTAAGCGGCACCTTAAATCGTCATGAAATAGAAAAGTATGTTATAAAGGTTTCAAGGGGCAGAAATATATCATGATTATGGCAATTTTCCACATCAGGAGGGCACTTTTTTCGTCGCAAGAGGGGCACTTTCCAAACTTCATTATATATCAGATTTTATAGAGGTAAAAACTATCAAAAACAAGGACAAACGGTCCAAAGACCGATATTTGTCTTGTGTACATTAAAGTATATACATGTACAAATGAAGATCACATAGTAAATATAAATAAAGGTAATCAATTAAAGTAAATAAGGTAGCTTTAACATGTGACAATACAAGACATTAAGTTACTCCCAAGTGGATGAGTTGTTTTGAGGAAAAGACAAATAGCACAAAAAGAAGGAAAAAGGAGGAGAGGGAGAGAAAGAAAGGGAGGAGGAGTAACTATCAAGTACATTAACACAAAGAATAAATACAAATACAAGTATAAACCACTTTGATGGGATGACTATTTATTTTGGATATAATAATTGGGGGGGGGGTTGCTGTCAGACTAAATTTGCAGACAAGTTAGCTGAAATTTTGATTTTTTCGAACAAGCCACAGAAAGGTCATTAAGTTCACGATTTGCTGCCAAAAACTGATAGCCGGATTTTCAAATTTGCCAAGAGATGTTCACATTTTTTCCCCAAGGGTCATCATTATTTTTTGGTTTGCCGACAGCCTTAAAAAAATGTCGAATTTGCCAGAAGAAAAAAACATTTCCCGCTAGGCTCTAGCGACACTCCTGTTTTGGGATTAGAACTGCTTCCCCACCATTCATTGCCCTATTCCACTTTCTCCTTCTTCTTTTTCTTCTTCTTCTTCTTCTTCTTTTTTTTCTTCTTCTTCTTTTCAAAGAGAGACATTGGTTGAAACTATAAACGTTGTGGATTACAGTGTCATTGATGCAAACTGAAGTGTCTTTGAAATATCGGTAGTAGTTAAAGAGGAAACCTTTCACTACCTCTACCCCTCTTCCCCCACCCCTACTTTTCACTATTCCCTACCCCCATTGCTGCCACTCCTGCTGAAATTAACCCCAATAAATTTCCTTAAGTAGGATTGGATTAAGCTTAATCTGTATCGGGAAGACAAAGGTTTAATTTTCCACTCATTCCGCCTCTGCAAAGACAGGAGTAATGATGGGTTTTGAGAAAACTTCTTTCATCCTGGCAGCAGGGTTTAGTATAATGCCACCAAGACCACTCGCTTCTTCGGAATCTACATTGTAAATCAGAAGTATATCAGGAAAGGCGCTTTAAACGCTCGCGCGGATGTTCACTTTACCAGTCATTTAAAGACTGGTCAAGATTCATTCACCTCCCATTACACTGTATATCATAATAATTCCCTTGGCACCAATTCTTCTTTAGAACTGGGGTGGATGTAGGGATGTGGGCATGAACATTAATTTTTCATGTAGGGCTGGGGGTGGGGGCTGCAGCAACAATAATAATTTTCTTTTAGTGCTACATGGTTCTAATGAAATCTAATGTCATTGAAAGCAGTATACGGTACCGTACATAGAAAGATACCATGACATAAAGTGTACTTCCACAGCGGTCGTCCAGACCACATCAAGCATGTTGTCTTGAGGACCCGTTCGCTTCCAAGAGCGCTCTAAAACGTGCACTGTGAAAGCGTCTCAGGAATAGTACAACAACCGGAAGTGAATATGTTATTTGGGGAAAGTAACGATTGTTGGGAGAGAAAAAAAGAGAAATATGGGAAATGGTAAATACATGCATAAATGAAAAACAGAAATGGAAGATGATAGAAGGATGAAAAGAAATAATAACATAAAGAAAGATATGCATAATGTAAAGAGAAGAATAAGGAATACCAGGGAAATATTATAGAACATAACACAGGATTACAAAGTGATACAGACAATAAGAACATCATAAAAGCAAAGAATAACATATCAAGTTATATAGAAAGACTAACCGCCCACGCCCATGGTAGGGGCATGGAAGGGGTTACCCCTTACCATGCCGTGGGCGGATAGTCCAGCCCGGGCGTTATCCTTGCTGCTAGCCATGGGCGTCATTTGCGCACACGAAATTTTGACCTTATTTTCATCCTCATATTTCTCTCATTATTCGGTATCCTTCACAATCATGACAAGTAAAGACGGCTTACTTTTACAAACAGATAAATGTTTAGTATGTAACGCTAATTCTAGCCTTCATTTGATTGATTGGAAGCTAGAGTCTTATATTTGATTCGGACCAATCACAACTGTTTATAGGATAAGTAACCTACCTGGCTTATATACATTATGCATAAATATGCTCCAAACCCAATTCTGTGATGCCTGTAAAAAAGTATGTAGGAGGCGTTAAAACGCCCATAAGCATGATAAGACCGTAACGTTTCTTTGCGTTAGCAAAGAACCTCTGTGACGCCTCGTTTGTTGCCTGTTGTTGTTGTTGCTGTTTTGTTTTTGGGGGTTTTTTAAATCTTATTTTCATTGTTTGCTCCTTCACTGACAATTTTCATGGAATGAAATACAGCATGAGATTATACCTGTACTAATGATGCCAGGACGTTTAACTCTTTCAGTGCCGATGGCACGTATATATGTGACAGATAGACTTGCCATTTTCATTCACCTGATGGACTTCACGTAAAACAAGACGTTACGTGACGTGTAGGCTTTACGTGACGTTTACTTCGTTTCGTGTACTGTGACGTGACGTGACGTGACATCTATATCGAAATAGTCTATTTCCATTTTTTTTTGTTGCAATGATTTATGAGAGGTGGAAGGCCAACTCCCATACTCCCAATTATCAGTATTTTCATTTTTGAAGGGGACCCGGGCTGGCTGCAGAACTGGGGGAGGGAGGGGGCTAAGGGGTTGCTTCAGCCCTCCACACACAAATAAAATTTGGATTTCAATAGATATGTTTCATTATGCCCATGAAGTAACAAAAATTGAACATCCCCCAAACAGAAAAAAATATTGTATTACATTTTCACCACCATGATCGTTTACAGTAATCACAAAATTGATATTAGGGGGGCCTTAAAAAGGTTCATTGCAGTCCTGTATTTTTGAAGACATCTTTCCAAGTTTCTGGTTTTCTACGTTTACTCTTTCACTCGGTTTTCATGAGGGAAAATCTATCAAATAATCACACCCCCCCCCCCAAAAAAAAAAAAATAAAAATAAATAAATAAATAAATAAAATAAATAAAAAAATAAAAATAAAAAATTTACCTTTCTTATAATTCACGTGCGGATGCCCGCCAGACACACCCTACCCCTCCCCCTTCTCATTGTATGAGGTAGGCTTAGGTTGGAAAGATGTCAAACTAGCAACAGTGAAACATGGGGTAGACTTGGCTGGATTAGCAGGAGAACTTTAATATTAAAGGAAGTCACTGATAAATATCAAGCATGATCCCACGTATCACAAGTAGTCATTGGATGACAGCAGTGTTGGGCTATGTCAGTGATACGACCCCATCCCCCCCCCCCCCCCCCCCCCGATAAAAATAAGATACTAATGATCGGTAGGAATGACTGCCTGGTGAATTCCAGTGGTAAATGTTCATGAGTGCAAGGCATTAAGTGGAAAGTGGTAGGAAAAATAAGGAAAGAAAATAGAATAGGAAATATACAGCATAACTACATCTATAGTAAATGCCCACTATAATACATTAAGTGGTAGGGGATGCCCGTCAGACGCCCCGAATAGTTAAACTATCCCCATTCACTTATATATATCAGCTGGAGAGGTACCAGATGGGATCTAGCAAAAGTATTTAAAAACATTTAATAGTTTATATGTATGCATATAAATTATACAGCCCCAAAAGAGAGAGAGAGAGAGAGACAAATTAGCTGGATTAGCAAGATCGTAATCGTAAGCAAGAATTCATATATTAAGAAAGACTTGGTGGTATGACCCCGCATATTAATTTTAATAGCTGGCTGGCAGTGGCGTATCTAAGGGGAGGGGGGAGGAGGGGGTTGCACGTGCTCCTGACGGCACTTGAAGGGGGAATGAAGAAATACTAGGATCATTCAGGATTATGCGCCCCCAATCCGCAACTTCATTGCTTGCCCCGGGTGACATAATCCCCAGATACGCCACTTTTGGCTGGCATCAAGTTTTGGGTTGTGCCCTACGAGCTACGCCCATCCCCCACCTCCCAGTGAGCTGAACCGGTGAATTGAAGTTGTAATACACTCCAAGACATTTCAAATCGTACGTGCATGATAGGGTGAAACGGGAAAGGCCTGCCATACACTTATGCATATTTACTGCATGAAAAATTGCTACATTAGCTGGAATCGTAGAGGAAAATTCTACCTGGTATATGCTCCCTTTGACTGAACATGATCAATGAGAAATTCTCTTGTATCCGCATTCTATAGTTCAATATCTAAACTGTTGTGTTATGCCGGCAAAATGTCTCAGAATGCTCCTCCTTTCTCAAAAAAGGAAAAATAGCATAGACAGCAGTGGCGGATTCAAGAGGAGGGAGGGGGGGGGGGGGGATATTTCCGGCCGTGATGTTTTTGGGGTTCTGGTACTAGTATTATCTGACGCTTGGTAGGCATTTAAAGACCTCAGCCTGACCGAATTTTGAAATATACCCTTTATTCATCCACGGGGAGCTATATATTTTCTGAACAAATTGAAACCAACTTCATGAGATTCCGTTTCCTGTGGAATGAGTAATAGCGTCCCGAATGTTGAGCCCCGGTGGTTTTTCTGACGAGGGCCCCGTCTCTGAGGAACGCTACTTTGCGGGGGGGGGGGGGGGGGTGAAAATTTGATGACGACATATCGTGTAGACGCACTCGGAGCTGTATACATGACATGTCGTCACACGTCTAGCGATCCCCTGCAGTTTCCTCTGTTGTTACGCCATAGGGAGGGGGCGGACCAAAAAACAATATCTTTTTTATTTTTTATGGATAAACGGAGACGAAAATTTATGAATACCCAGGGTAATTATATTCTTTGTTTAATAAGCTTTACGTCAATATATGGTTGTTTTGGGTCAGGCTGGGGTCTTTAAAGCTCAGGCATAGGTACGTAAGAGTGACTTAAACCGGGGGGGGGGGGGGGGCGCCGTACAAGACATATTTGTAATAATGAGAAATTTGCAATGTATTGTAATGTATGATGTCATTACTTGAAATTGAACTTTGATAATGCATAATTTTTTTTTTTATATCAAATAATAATGTTCAGCTAGCTGAAAAATGAGTTATTAAATGAGGTTTTTAAAAATGAAAGAGCGCCCTCTGCAGAGTTGATAATTTTGCTAAAGAGAGATTAGTTTTTCACTAATGATTTCATGCAACTAATAATCACCAAATGGATCGACGTTTTACGTGGGCCTTCCTTAGCCGAAGTCCCACTGACGAAAGTGGCTGACGCGTATAATCTGGAGAGATTGAAGTGCGCCATCATATTCAACTACAACAACAACAACGAGAAACGGACCTGTATCACTATAGAAGTAATTCTGTAGGTACTATCTAGTTATCAAAATCATAATTCTGACTGATAAAGTCCATGTATATTTTAAGTCCTTTTGCTCTATTGTTTATACTGTCAGAAGACACCGTAGATTTCCCAGGTTACTTTGCAGCCACAATCCCCGACGATGAAGTAGTTTGTTGGGTTTGAGAACAGCAAGTTTCTCTAGATTTCCTGATAATTTGCGAGGCTAATATCGCCCAAAGAGTAAGTAACATGAAAGTTAAATATCTAAATTCAATAATGATGTGAAAAAGAATGAAATTATTTTGATAAATCCGATTTCAGATGTTTTGAGATCAAAGTTTGAGGTCATAATTATGAATTACACAGAGCTATCATTAGGCTAATGTGTTCGCTCCGCTACATATTGTAGCGTTTGAAGAGTGTCGATTTCATAATCAAAAGAGTGAAATTGTCTATTTTGCTTGATAAGATTAAGATTCTAAAAGTATAGAAATTGAGATACAAAACAAGAAGTTTTGATTTAAGCTTTATGTCAAATTGTTGGTACAAGCTACAGGATTATTTTAAAGTCATTTGTGTTTTTAAAAGGTTTAAAATATAAATTAGGCTCACATGTATCTATTAGGAATGTACAACATAGACAGATCAAAAGAATGCCTGAGATAAAGGCTGAATATTTAAAGAGGTTTATAAATGAAAACTGTCATGCTGCATTATGCATGAGTTTGGTTTAGATATTTTGGTCAAGATGTAAGTCATTTGTGAAAGGTCATATTTAATTTCAATCAAAATGTATCTGGAATTTCTGGATAAATTATTAATTTATTGGATTTTAATATTTTTTTGGTTCAATCTATGCACCTCCCAAAACAATCATGGCAGATATTTAGCTATAAAAGCATGCCATTAGATATTTCAAAAGGATTATTATCAAATATCAACTCTGAATAATGGAATTATCATAAACCGTGTAAGAGGTTTTCAGGGTTAATTAGTGCATAAGCATGCTTTGTGTGTGTTACAATTATTGTTCGAATATACAAAAGAACTATATGTATAACTTGGTAAATTAGAAACAAAGAACTATTTCTTGAAATTATGCTTTAATAAGCAGTTTAGGTTATGTTGCCAATCCAAGCAAGATTGAGTACTTTACATTCAGTAAAATTATTCATTTGAAAGATTGTACATTGAAAGTATTTCAAGGAAATGTTGATATTTCCATGGGACGTTGATTTTGAAGTCAAATTGCTGATTTTAAGTATTTCCTGTAATGAAGGAACCACTGACTCAAAAAAGTCAGACATGACAACTGATCATTTCTTGAAGTGATCTGTTTATTATCAGACAAGATATAAGAGCATTGTACTAAACAATGCGTTTCTTCTGTGTTTTCATTACAGCTTGAATGATTTAGAAGGGAGTTTACCATTAAACTTCCATTCCATACAATATGCGGTGTTAGCCTTGTTTATTGACCCCTTCTGACAGAGAATCCTTCAGCGGCTGCGCGGTCCAAAATAAACATATTTTCCGGGTAATGTGTCAGGGCAAATCGGCTCTAACATAAAAAGGGGCAAAAGATGGCAGCAAAATCTGGTATCAGCTGAAATCTGAGTCATCAGGGAAAATGGTGGTAATAAAATTGTATTGGAAATCCAGGGAAATTTAAACGTTTCATATGGATTTATAAAAAAACATGAATAATCAGCCTATTTTCTAAGATAATTACCCTATTATGCTCACGAAGATTGCGTTTCTTTCCATTTTTACCCCATTCATACAGTGAAATGAACTCTCAGAAATATGTGGGAGCAATTATAAATCGAAAACTTAAAGGGAAATCCAACCTCGAAAGCTATTAAAGGAGAATGAAACCCTGGGGAAATATCCATTTTAATGAAAAGATAGTAAAGAGAGAAGCAATTTAAAAAAAGTTCCATCAAAATCGGTTAAGAAATGAAAAAGTTGTGAAAGTTTGAAAAGTCTCGATTTACTTTCTATAGCGATCCTCAAATTGGCTATTTGCTTCAATGTGGCAGGTTTTTGTGGACAACTCTCCATATGTTTTGTACACAAAATTTCAGATTTTCTCCATTATCTCTCAAGGTACAGCTTGTCTCTTTTTTTAGCTCTATGTATATCATGGTAAAATGTATTTTACACAAGTCAACATATGTTGAGGTCACAAAGAGACAAGTAGCATCTTTAGAGATAATGGAGAAAATATGAAATTTTGTGTACAAAACATATGGAGAGTTGTCCACAAAAACCTGCCACATTGAAGCAAATAGCCAATTTGAGGATCGCTATAGAAAGTAAATCGAGACTTTTCAAACTTTCACAACTTTTTCATTTCTTAACCGATTTTGATGGAACTTTTTTTAAATTGCTTCTCTCTTTACTATCTTTTCATTAAAATGGATATTTCCCCAGCGTTTCATTCTCCTTTAAGTTTTGAAAGTTGTAATCACTATACATATGGAAATTTTAAATTGGCCGAATAGGTAATGTCACTGTGATGTAGCTGTGGACAACTCCCCCATTCGCTCCAACACACAAAATGACTAAAATGTCACTTTTTTCCAAAATGTATTTGTAAGAAGGTGTGTTTTGATAAATGTTGTACAATGTTTAACGTTGGTGGCAGGCGCTAGCCCTATATCATGTGACCTTCACCCCGCTTTCTCCCGTCTTTAGGTAAGCAAGCAAGTCATATATAGTATTAAGTTAAATATCATAATTGATAGGATTGAAGTAAATTGATTATATCATAAAGAAATGTGAGAAAATTACAATGCCCCGACCGGGATTCGAACCCGGGACCCTGGATTACATGACCAGTGCTCTACCAACTGAGCTATCCGGGCTCCCGTCGAAGCAAACTAACAATCTCACATATAGCCCCTTTATTGTCCTCTATAGAAATTCTAATTGTGCTCTAATTGTCCTCTATAGAAATTCGTTGGCATGGATTTGCCTAGCCTCTTGTCGAGGCCCTGGCGCTGTTGAAATCCTTGGCGATATGGAGGCAAAATTTCTGGCGAGCGAGCGAAGCGAGCCAGAAAGACCGAGGCGCTTGCGCCGAGGGCCTCTTGACTATGGGGCGCCAAGTGTAAAGTGGCTATTCCGTTACAATATTGCCTCATTTCGTGACAAAATTCAATCAAAACTGTCTTCTGTTACAAAATTATTGAACAACGGTTCATTTTGTTACAAAATGAATTTGGAAAAGTAATTCTGTAACAAAATGATTCTGACCACTTTCATTCTGTAACAAAAATTTATTTCGTGACAAAATCATTCACACTTCCATTTTATTTTGTAACGAAATCATTTTGTTACAAAATTGACATTACAAAATAATTTTGTCCACTTTCATTTTGTAACGAATCATTCTGTTACAAAATAGTATGGACGAAATGATTTTGTCTACGTCGTTTTGTAACAAAACCATTCTGTTACAAAATTGACAGGACAAAATAATTCTGTCCATTCTATTTTGTAACAAAATCATTTTGTTACAAAATTGACAGGACAAAATAATTTTGTCCATTTCATTTCGTATGACAAAATCATTCTGTTACAAAATGCATAGGACAAAATAATTTTGTCCATTCTATTTTGTAACAAAATCATTTTGTTACAAAATAGACAGGACAAAATGATTTTGTTCATTTTCATTTTGTAACAGAATCATTCTGTTACAAAATTGAAAGGACAAAATGATTTTGTCGTATTTCATTTCGTATAACAAAATCATTCTGTTACAAAATAGAATTAACAAAATCATTTTGTCCATTTTCATTTCGTATGACAAAATCATTCTGTTACAAAATGGATAGGACAAAATGATTTTGTCCATTTTCATTTCCTATATTAAACAAAATCATTTTGTCCATTTTCATTTCGTATGACAAAATCATTCTGTTACAAAGTGGATAGGACAAAATAATTTTGTCCATTCTATTTTGTAACAACTTCATTTTGTACTTGTACTTCCATACCCTTATGGTTATTGGTTAAAAAATAATATTAGTTACACCCTGCTTGTGGCCGAATGGAATATGCAACCAGAACGTAGATATTTCCCGTATTCCGTGAGAACAAGCAGGGTGCAACGATTTTATCCCTTAAAGTGTACACCTATAATTTATTGGTCAAGAATACGGAATTATCTCTCAGACAAATTGACCAATCAGATTACGTATAATAATAATAATCGTATTAAAATATATATGAATCGATCACAACTTGTTCTTTGATTATTTCGTGATTTTTAGGTCCTGAAATAATATTTTCTGGTCAATTTCTGATTGAAAATTACTGAAATAAGCCCTAGCAATCTTGAAAGTCCCTCTTTATTATCTCTTGGCTGCTCTGGGATTTATTTTCGGCTGTTGGCTGCTGTTGGCTGTTGTTGGCGGTTGTTGGCTGTTGTTGGCTGTTGTGGGTAACGATTACAAAATAAAGAGTAACGATTATAAATCCAAGAGAAACGATTACAAAATGAAAATGGACAAAATGATTTTGTTAATTCTATTTTGTAACAGAATGATTCTGTTACAAAATGAAAATGAACAAAATCATTTTGTTAATTCTATTTTGTAACAGAATGATTCTGTTACAAAATGAAAATGAACAAAATCATTTTGTCCTGTCTATTTTGTAACAAAATGATTTTGTTACAAAATAGAATGGACAAAATTATTTTGTCCTATCCATTTTGTAACAGAATGATTTTGTCATACGAAATGAAATGGACAAAATTATTTTGTCCTGTCAATTTTGTAACAGAATGATTTTGTCATACGAAATGAAAATGGACAAAATGATTTTGTTAATTCTATTTTGTAACAGAATGATTTTGTTATACGAAATGAAAATGGACAAAATCATTTTGTCCTATCCATTTTGTAACAGAATGATTTTGTCATACGAAATGAAAATGGACAAAATGATTTTGTTAATTCTATTTTGTAACAGAATGATTTTGTTATACGAACTGAAATACGACAAAATCATTTTGTCCTTTCAATTTTGTAACAGAATGATTCTGTTACAAAATGAAAATGAACAAAATCATTTTGTCCTGTCTATTTTGTAACAAAATGATTTTGTTACAAAATAGAATGGACAAAATTATTTTGTCCTATGCATTTTGTAACAGAATTATTTTGTCATACGAAATGAAATGGACAAAATTATTTTGTCCTGTCAATTTTGTAACAAAATGATTTTGTTACAAAATAGAATGGACAAAATTATTTTGTCCTGTCAATTTTGTAACAAAATGATTTCGTTACAAAATAAAATGGAAGTGTGAATGATTTTGTCACGAAATAAATTTTTGTTACAGAATGAAAGTGGTCAGAATCATTTTGTTACAGAATTACTTTTCCAAATTCATTTTGTAACAAAATGAACCGTTGTTCAATAATTTTGTAACAGAAGACAGTTTTGAGTGAATTTTGTCACGAAATGAGGCAATATTGTAACGGAATAGCCACTTTACACTTGGCGCCCCATACTTGACACCCGATCTGAATTTCTTTTGTATTTCATTGTTTTGACGAATATTCCGACCAAATTTTGGTCGGTGAAAATCAACCAATAAGCGCGAGCTACCATGACGTAATGTTAAATATTCATGACTCGACTGCACGCTATTTCTTACATATTAATTAATCGCAGCCCAAAATGGCGTTCAACGTTTCCTCCACGACGAGTGATGACGATATTTGTAAGAGCTTAGAATATGCCGCTAGAATGTTGAAGATTGACAGATTCAAAGACTTGCAAGTTGATGCAATCAAATCTGCACTTAAAGGACAAGATGTTTTTGTGAATGGGCTATGGAAAAAGTGTTATTTTTCACGCGCTACCGCTCTGTGCTGACCTCCGTGGGCCAGTGATGGAGAGTGCTTACTAATAATTCGCGAGGGCCTAGGCCAGGCGGATCTGGTAACTCCGGCTCCTTGGTTACATCAGAATTGATGGAGATGCATCTATTGTTGAACGGTGACGTTTATTGCCCATTCTTCATTATTTGTAAATATATGATGATCTCTTGAGAAATATGTACATTTGTCTTATTTCAAATTACCATGGTTTGTAAGCTAGAGATCGAATTTTTCATTATGTGCTTGTCTGTGAATGTATTTTGAGCAAGACGTTTACGTAATCCACCCCCCCCCCCCAAAAAAAAAAAATAATAAATAAATAAAAATAAAAAATAATAGACTAGTCCCCAGCACTGAAGTAAGAAATCCTTGAGATTTCATTGGCCAATTTGCTGGTCGATCGCCGCGGTTATCTAACTATTCATGTTTTCATGCATAATTCAGTAGGAAATCGTGCCTCATGAATATATAATTCAGGTCAGGTGTCAAGAGGCCCTCGGCGCAAGCACCTCGGTCTTTCTGGCTCGCCAGAAATTTTGCCTCCATATCGCCAAGGATTTCAACAGCGCCAGGGCCTCGACAAGAGGCTAGGATTTGCCCGACTTTAGAGGGAAGACCCGTCTCATTGGTAGGACATTATAGCGTACGATGGAATTGGTATGGATGTACCCCCTACGCTCGATGGAAAGAGAGGGGCTATATGTGAGATTGTTACTTTGCTTCGACGGGAGGCCGGATAGGTCAGTTGGTAGAGCACTGGTCATGTAATCCAGGGTCCCGGGTTCGAATCCCGGTCGGGGCATTGTAATTTTCTCACACTTCTTTATGATATAGCATTAAGTTCTAAATTTAACATTTGAAGAAGATTCAGTTATGTTATACTGGTGTCATATCACTAAATGTCATCTTAAGTATAAGAAACATAAATGTGTAGAGAGAATTTAATATTTACTTTAAGAAAGTGTGATTTTAAGGATATCTGTACGTTATGTAATGTCAAGTGGGTGTGGCTAATGTAGTAGAATTCACGTATACGGTGGGAATGCGTGTACGTCTACGTAAGGTGAATTTACATATGTATAGGCTAGCCCGGACCATTGAACTGTGTGTTCTCTATCACTGAATGGAAAGATGTATTGGGTTTTTGTTTGTGCTTTTCGTTATACTTGGGAAATGCTAAAGCCTAAAGGCGATTTGTTGAATAATATTTATTATTTACAAAGCTTTGTTATATTTTGGAACTGACACTAAGAATTCGTGATGTCAACAAAAAGTCATTCTCATATTTTATTCTGTTATACTTTTTAAAATATTGTATGATTCTGATGAAATGAAAAATATAAAAAATTGACCCCGCTTTCTCCCATCTTCAGGACTGCGGCGACTCCATAGATCTACAAGAGAATCCATGTTTTCTGCGTCCTGCTTCATGCCTCCGATTCGGAGGTTTATCCCGTCCCCTGTCAGGTCCTTGCTACTCGGCTCCTCTTACATATTACTCAGTAGGATCTTTTTCTTTCATGAGGACCTAATATAACAATATGCTATCTCAAATATATTTTGATATATAATAATATGTTCAATTTATTTAGCGCAGCTACTATATGAATATACTATACTGCGCTCAATACAAAGTATCCCATTATTACACTGTAAAAACTGAAGTGCTGTATATAGCACTTTGAGGGCTGGAGGGTATGCATAGGGACTGCACTCAGAGTGCTATTGTAATGCACACAGCGTGCTATTTCAGCACTTTCACGGGAGCTGGACCGGCTCCTTAGACTGCTAAACATTCATATAAAAAAAGCCTCGAACCAGGGTCCGCTGATCGAGAATTGCTGGCATTACCGCTAGACTAACTCACATCATACGATTTAGAGCAGATCATAATTGTTACATAGTGAATTTACGACTCCACATAGTTCATGTTATCTACTTGACTCCCATGACTAAACTGGATTGCAAGAAGCATTCGTTAGTCTATCGGTAACGTCAGCGCCTCTCAATCAGCGGAACCTGGTTCGAGGCTCGCCACCGTCATAATTTTTTTAATGAATGTTTTGCAGTTTAAGGGGCCGGTCCAGCTCCCGTGAAAGTGCTGAAATAGCACGCTGTGTGCATTACAATAGCACTCTGAGTGCAGTCCCTATGCATGCCCTCAAAGTGCTATAATTATACAACACTTCAGTTTTTACAGTGTACCCCGGCTTTAGCTGCGAGCTACCATGATAGGTGCTAAAGCATTCAAGGAATTTCTTCCTACCGTGTACCCATTTACTTCACCTCGACTCACTTCACCTCGACTCACCAAATTGCCAATTCGAGATTTGCAAAGATGAAATGATCTCCGTTTTTCAAACATTTTCAATGGGTCAAGAAGCTATTTCTCAAACGAAAGTAATGTAGAAATCATTCGACTATGGTAGAGGAACATTCCGTGACATTTCGCTCTTTATTTTGGTATATAACATGACTATATTCGATCGGATTTGGATATCTTTTACCTCGTCCAAAAATGATGACATTTAGCAGTTTTTGGGGAGCAATTTTAGCCTCTATTTGCTTCCCCCTAACTCCTGACTGGTATAAAGTTTTAAAATCTAAGTGATGTCGATGATCGTTGAGTTGGATTATTGGCGCTAACAATGAATTGAAAATTATTTTGCAGCAAAATGTATTTGTCGAAGAAAATATGGTTTTCTTTCAAACGAACAAAATACCCCGTGAAGGCCACTGAGGGGTGAACGTCCGGTACGCTACGCCGGGTGCAACGGGGTGGAATGCTCCAAGCTGCTGCTGTGGTTATTTCTTCAGTCCCGTCGAACATTCACTGTTGCAATAGCGTAAAAGGTACACCAAAATCAATGTAAATGTAAGGAGGATATAATTCATCAACAATCGCCAACTAATCAGTGATTTAAGCACTATTTTAGTTTTCTCTGCTGCAAAATTTGGGTTTCCAAGATGAAAATGAATTAGCGCTAACACCAGGGAGGTGGAAGAGCTCCCTGCTCACATAAAATGTATCATCAATGCAGGGTACACAGTAGGCCTATTGTTTACATGTACAACGTTACATCAAATTCAGCCCACTACTTGTACTTATAAATGTGTAAAAGTCATGAAAGTGGCTATACCAAGGAGTTATGTGATAACTCCTTGGCTGTACTAGATCGTACCTACGTGTGTGTATAGGTGTACGATTCGATGGACATACCATGGAGGTGGAAGTAGTACATCCATGTATGTATTAACGCGTTCGGCTGCGTCAAGCAGACGACGCTTTGTGTGACGTGCTGGTGAGCTTGCGTCATCAGGCACGATATCATTTTGGATGGGAAATAATCTGTATCATGCTTGAACCTGCTTAACTCCTGACTGGTATAAAAGCTAAATCATCAGGTTTTGGGTCATTTCTGAAAGAGTAATCTTTCACGATTCCAATGATCTAAGGTGTTTTTTTTTGCAGCAAGATATCTGACTAATATTTTTTCACCCTTTTCCGTCAAGGTTACGTGGTTCATTTTCACTCGTTAATGGTCGATTCATTTTAAAAAGTCAAAGTTTTAAGTAGATATTGGTAGACTTAATTATTTTTCTTGGATTTGTAATAAAAATCTTTAAAATCCGTCCAGAAACAGCGAAGTAATTTTATACCGTACCCTTCTGCTCATGAATATTCATAAAACTCGATTCGGTGTGAATACGAGTTCCGCAAAAAGAGCGCTTTTCGCACGGGATGCGGACTGGCTGAATATTTACACATTTTCCGTCTTTTTTTTAAATGAATGTTTTAACTTTGTAATGCACATGAGGTTAATGTTATTCATTTTATTCTTGGTATAGGTATTCTTTTTCTCTCTTTAGTGCTCGTATACATTAAACATATATATTTTGATTACGTCATACGGAGTCAGTCAACGGTCTGGAGTGAATTGCAGCAATTTTGACAAGAACAGGGCAGTATTTTATAATTGGGGAAAACTATGTCTTGAAATTTCACAGCTGTGCACCAACATAAAAACTAATATGCAAAATTACTGCACACGGTGAAGTATGAATTTGGGCATTGCAGGTATATGCTAAGTCATTTGACGATAAATTCCGAAGGTGTTCAAAAGGTGACATATTTTCGAAATAATTATAATTAATTTTATTTATCAATATTACCAGAGCCTATTAAATGGATTATTTTGCTGCAATAACTTTGCAAGATTAATCTATGCGATTAAAATCGTTATAATATACCAATATTATGCACCTGTTACAAAATTGATATGCATCCTGACAACAACCTCAAGCTACTCACAGTGGCGGATCCAGGGGGGGGGGCCGTGCCCCTCCCCCCTTTTGGAAGAAAAGTATGCATTTTGACCATAAAGGATCCGCCTTTTTTCGATTGTGCCCCCACCCCTTTTAGAATGAAAACTTTTTTTTCTTTTTTGCTTGTCAGAGAATTATGGAGGGAAACTGAATCCCCACATTTTCAAGAAGCCTCCTTCTTTTTTTTCTTCTGATAAGTAAACGGCTCTGTTTCTAATCAGTACCCTACCCCTCCCTTTCCCCTTTCTGATAAGTGCCAGTTATAACCTGTTAAATGTACTCACTCTCTCTTTTAATAATGCCCAAAGTGCCCGGGGTTTTTTTAGTTTAATTATTACCCTTTCCCCCTTTTCCCCTTCTGAAAAATTGCCCTTGTCACCTTCAGTAGGTTTCTTTTTTCTTTATTTTTTTCTTCTTTTATTTTTTTTCAAACATATTTTTAGCATTAGTAATTGTCCAGGGGGTAGTGTCACTCATAATAAGTAAGATTGAATAAGTCCGTGAAGTTTACTTGCTTTTTATACACCCAGATTTATTAGGGTTGTTTCCATCTCCTTCTTTTTGATGGAGCTAATTCATTTCATTTCACAAGTACAGGTATAAAACTTTAAGAATTCATAACCATTTTATCTGGCAAAGCGACTAGTCACTCATACTAAGTAAGAGAGGGTTCCTAGTCATTCTCTTGCCATCTAAATATTTTGAATAAAAATCTAATCAAAGTTTAAAGGGCGAGTCAATTAGAATCAACATTGGGGCTAAAAATGTAGTACATAGGTCCAATGACACAATTCTGACATTTTTACAGAAAAAAAATTGCCCAGTAACAGGAAATTGGTCAAAAAACTCACTAATTTGGGAACGCCCCCAAAAATTGACAGCTGATTGGCTAGAGCGATTTGACGTAGCATCGGGAAGTCCCCCGCGAAGCCACTAAGTTTGAATAATATGTTAGCAATGTAAATGAATGATAATTTATCCATTTTCATATCACTATTTATACAATTTCGACAATCTTTAAGTCCCCCAAAAGGATTTGAATAGGTGGTTTAGACATTTTAGTAGAGGTCAAATGACAAGTCTGGCATTTTTTCAAACACTTTACCCATGATAATTCCTCTTTTGGATTAGGTTTATGTTTTGGAAAAACGTAATATTTTACAGACAAGTAGACGTGTGGACAGTCGCTTTACTGCTGACCGTACCTTGCGAATCTTTGTGTGCGTGCTTATGATAACAACCAAGTACACTGAAAGACTGGATGAAAGTCTAAATATATTACAGCAAAATCGTGTGCTGCAAGCTAGCTGCCTCCCGGGGGGGGGGGCACTCACATATATATGTCACACATGTATGTGCCGCTGTGACGTCCCCCATTTTCAACCTTCTCGGGTCGCTCTCCCATGATATGCGATTTTCAGATTTTCACTAACCGCACCTCGATTGGCTTCCGACTCGCTCCCTAGAATATGAGAAAACAATGCGCACAGCCTATTGTCCGGGAACGGTCGCTCCCTAGCCTCCCAGGCCAGCGCAGCGGGGAGCTGGGCGGCCTAGTGCCCCCTAACTGGACGCGGTATTACTAGTGCTAGCGGCGGCTCAGCGAGATCAATCTGCATGCGACATCGAGCCAGTGCATGCAGTGGCCCGGCATGTACAGCGTTAAAAACAGCGCTGCGACCGCTGACTCAGCTCATGCACCGTATGTGTACCAGAGTAGTGAGTTCGCGAGCAGCTAAAATTGGCTCTGCCCATGAGCCCGTTCGCTCCTTTCCTTAGACCCTCAAAAATGAGCTTCCTCAATTAACCATTTAGCTCCTTAGCCCCCTGTTTTGAGATTGGCAGCGGCACACCCACATCCAAAAACAGGTTGAGTGCCCCCCCCCCCCCCCCCCGGGCTCTACGGTACGGTACGGTAGACCTACCCTCTTTTTCTCCAGTGACTCCAGCTTCAGAACTGCAGACCGACTCTTGTTTTTTTAGCTCCCTGTGTTTGGCTTCCAGTTCCACAGCCCTCAGTTCCCAGTCTGATGACAGGGATAGCTGTCGGCCGCAGCATTTTATTCTTGGGCGCAAATCCTAGCTGGTCATACAGCCCCTGGCCTGAGGGCCTGACTATCGAAGTCCTCCTCCCTGAAGTGGTCACTGCAAACAGTACTGTGAGCGGAAGGGCCATCCCACTGAGCTAGCTCGCGTCAGCTTGATCCTTGAAATCCAATTTTTTCGAGTTGCATCATCTTTAGGAAAGGTGTGCAGACTGACACCATCGCTGGTGCCTTTGCTGCACCCAGCAACAACACATCTCCTCGGCATTTTCTTGAGATATGCACTCCTATCATGCCTATCCAAAATTCCCTGCACTGGATATACACAGACAAGCGTCGTCCGCTAGCTAGATGTTCCCGATGGTACGTCACAGGTCACCTGACAAGGCACGTGACTGGGCCCTATTTTTCGAGGGGCGTGACAGACTAGCTGATAAACGTGCGATTTAGGCAATTTCAACGAAGCTTAGAGAAGTACACAGATCTTTTTAATAAAAAGTATATGCGATTTCTAGCAGTATTGACACAATACTTTGATATTATCATGCAATGTAATTCTAATTGACTCGCCCTTTAAAAGAAGACAAAGAAAAAACAAAGCAGGATGGGTAGAAGGAGCAGTGGAACGTCAAATACAATAGTACATCGAAGTATTCAGGAGCTCTGAAAATTGCAGTTGGCAATATTAACAACCAAAGTAAACATGGCTGTGAAACAAACTTCCTTATACACCCAAATTGATTAAGTCTGTTTCTATCTCCTTCTGCTTGATAGAGTCCATTCATTTCATTGCACGTGTAACTCCATAGTCATACCTCATTACAATACTTACAGGTATCGGAGACGGCCTAATCCATTGAAGATTCCTGGGATGAGAGACTGAATCTGGTTACCATTTAAATATCTACGTACATAAAAACAGAGGGAAAATTGAAACAACAATCAATACAAAGAGGAAAAAACTGAGGAAAGGTATGTCATTCCATGCATTAATTAACGTAAGAAGAAGTCTCCTACGATATATAGCATTATCTACATCAATATTGTACCTCTGAAAGCAGGGCAATGTATAGATCCCGATTGATTTTGGATTTGTTTTCAGACCGGATTTAGACAAAAATCTAATTTCAAAGGCTAAATAATATATATTTTGGTGTCATAGTAAGAAATAACGAGGACAAGTGTACGGCTCCACTGGTTTTTGTTATCATTTTCCTCGGCAGCTACCATTCACATCTACTATAAATTATAGGGACTCTGAAAGTGTATTTCAATGACAGTATAAATTACCAATTGAATAAGTCCGTGAAATTTACTTGCTTTTTATACAACCAGATTTTATAGGGTTGTTTCCATTTCCTTCTTCTTGATGGAGCTAATTCAATTCATTTCACAAGGACGGGTATACAACTTAGAAATTTCATAACCATTATTGTTTTTCTGGCAACGACTAGTCACTCATACTAAGTAAGAGAGGGTTCCCAGTCATTGTCTTGTCATCTAAACATTTTTAATAAAAATCTAATCAAAGTTTAAAAGAAGACAAAGAAAAAACAAAGCAGGATGGGTAGAAGGAGCAGTGGAACGTCAAATACAATAGTACATCGAAGTATTCAGGAGCTCTGAAAATTGCAGTTGGCAATATTAACAACCTAATTGAACATGTCTGTGAAACATACTTCCTTATACACCCAAATTGATTAAGTCTGTTTCTATCTCCTTCTGCTTGATAGAGTCCATTAATTTCATTGCACGTGTAACTCCATAGTCATACCTCATTACAATACTTACAGGTATCGGAGACGGCCTAATCCATTGAAGATTCCTGGGGTGAGAGACTGAATCTGGTTACCATTTAAATATCTACGTACATAAAAACAGAGGGAAATAAAAATTGGAACAATAATCAATACAAAGAGGGAAAAAATAAGGAAAGGTATGTCATTTCATGCATTAATTAACGTAAGAAGAAGTCTCCTCCGATATATAGCATTATCTACATCAATATTGTACCTCTGAAATCGGGGCAATGTATAGATCCCGACTGATTTTGGATTTGTTTTCAGGCCGGATTTAGACAAAAATCTAATTTCAAAAGGCTAAATAATATATAGTTTTGTGTCATAGTAAGTAATAACGAGGACAAGTGTACGGCTCCACTGTTTTGTTTTGTTTTTCATTTTCCCCAGCAGCTACCATTCACATCTACTATATAGGGACCCTGAATGTGTAATTCAATGACAATATAGATTTCCAATTGAATAAGTCCGTGAAATTTACTTGCTTTTTATACACCCAGATTTAATAGGGTTTTTTTTTCCATCTCCTTCTTTTTGATGGAGCTAATTCAATTCATTTCACAAGGACGGGTATACAACTTAGAAATTTCATAACCATTATTGTTTTTCTGGCAACGACTAGTCACTCATACTAAGTAAGAGAGGGTTCCCAGTCATTGTCTTGTCATCTAAACATTTTTAATAAAAATCTAATCAAAGTTTAAAAGAAGACAAAGAAAAAACAAAGCAGGATGGGTAGAAGGAGCAGTGGAACGTCAAATACAATAGTACATCGAAGTATTCAGGAGCTCTGAAAATTGCAGTTGGCAATATTAACAACCTAATTGAACATGTCTGTGAAACATACTTCCTTATACACCCAAATTGATTAAGTCTGTTTCTATCTCCTTCTGCTTGATAGAGTCCATTCATTTCATTGCACGTGTAAATCCATAGTCATACCTCATTACAATACTTACAGCCACCTGAGACGGCCTAATCCATTTAAGATTCCTGGGGTGAGAGACTGAATCTGGTTACCATTTAAATATCTACGTACATAAAAACAGAGGGAAAATTGAAACAACAATCAATACAAAGGGGGGAAAAAAACTAAAGAAAGATATGTCATTCCATGCTTTTATTAACGTAAGAAGAAGTCTCCTACGATATATAGCATTTTCTACATCACTATTGTACCTATGAAAGCAGGGCAATTTATTTCATTTTCCCCGGCAGCTACCATTTACATCTACTATATAGGGACCCTGAATGTGTCATTCAATGACAATATAAATTACCAATTGAATAAGTCCGCGAAATTTACTTGCTTTTTATACACCCAGATTTAATAGGGTTTTTTTTCCATCTCCTTCTTTTTGATGGAGCTAATTCATTTCATTTCACAAGGACGGGTATACAACTTGAAATTTCATAACTACTTTATCTGGCAACGACTAGTCATTCATACTAAGTAAGAGAGGGTTCCTAGTACTCTCACGTGTCATCTAAAGATTTTTAATAAAAATCTAATCAAAGTTTAAAAGAAGGCAAAGAAAAAACAAAGCAGGATGGGTAGAAGGAGCAGTGGAACGACAATAGTACATCAAAGTATTCAGGAGCTCTGAAAATTGCAGTTGGCAATATTAACAACCAAATTGAACATGTCTGTGAAACATACTTCCTTATACACCAAAACAGATTAAGTCTGTTTCTATCTCCTTCTAATGGATAGAGTCAATTCATTTCATTGCACGTGTAACTCCATAGTCATACCTCATTACAATACTTACAGACCCCGGAGACTGCCTAATCCATTGAAGATTCCTGGGATGAGAGACTGAATCTGGTTACCATTTAAATTTCTACGTACATAAAAACAGAGGGAAATTGAAACAATCAATACAAAGCGGGAAAAAAAATAAGGAAAGGTATGTCATTCCATGCATTAATTAACGTAAGAAGAAGTCTCCTACAATGTGTAGCATTATCTACATCAATATTGTACCTCTGAAAGCAGGGCAATGTATAGATCCCGATTGATTTTGGATTTGTTTTCAGGCCGGATTCAGACAAAAATCTGATTTCAAAAGGCTAAATAATATATATTTTGGTGTCATAGTAAGAAATAACGAGGACAAGTGTACGGCTCCACTGTTTTTTTTTTTTTTTTTTTTTTTTTTCATTTTCCCCGGCAGCTACCATTCACATCTACTATATAGGGACCCTGAATGTGTAATTCAATGACAATATAAATTACCAATCGAATAAGTCCGTGAAATTTCCTTGCTTTTTATACACCCAGATTTAATAGGGTTGTTTCCATCTCCTTCTTCTTGATGGAGCTAATTCATTTCATTTCATAAGAACAGGTATACAACTTGAAATTTCATAACTACTTTATCTGGCAACGACTGGTCACTCATACTAAGTAAGAGAGGGTTCCTAGTCATTCTCTTGCCATCTAAACATTTTTAATAAAAAATCTAATCAAATTTTAAAAGAAGATGAAGAAAAAACAAAGCAGGATGGGTAGAGGGAGCAATGGAACGTCTCATACAATAGGTACATGAAAGTATTCAGGAGCTCTGAAAATTGCAGTCCAATGGCAACATTAACAACCAAATTGAATATGTCTGTGAAACATACTTGCTTATACACCAGGGGCAGAGCCAGTATTGTGTATAAGGGGGAGGGGGGGCACAAATGCAGGTTTGTCAACTTTTGGAAAAGTCAGACCCGTATTTCTTTGGTCTCGCCAGCTCTCGAAAACTCGCTCAGTGGGGGGGGGGGGGCACAATCGAAAAAAATGGCAGATCCTTAGATCCTTTACGGTCAAAATGCATACTTTTCTTCGAAGGGGGGGGGGCACGATCCGCATGTGCCCCCCTTGATCCACCATTGTATACACCCACATTGATGAAGTCTGTTTCTATCTCCTTTTTCTTGATAGAGTCAATTGCAATGGAGCGCCAAATACAATAGTACATGGATATTCATGAGCTCTGAAAATTGCAGTTTAATGGCAATATTAACCACCAAACTGAACATGTCTGTGAAACATAGTTGCTTATACACCCAGATTGATTAAGTTTAATTAATTTTCTCGAGGACAGGTATACAATTTCAAATTTGTATAATTAATAATATCTGACAACTAGAGGGTTTCCCAGTCATCCGCTTTTCATCCTACAATTTTCGTTAAAATCTAATGCTTATACACCCAGATTGATTAAGTCTGTTTCTATCTCCTTCTTCTTGATAGAGTCAATTCATTTCATTGCACGTGTAACTCATAGTCCATGAAATTTACTTGCTTTTTATAGACCCAGATCGGATAAGGTTGTTTCCATCTCCTTCTTCTTGAGTGAGATAATTCATTTAATATCACAGGGACAGGTATACAACTTGAAATTACATAACCATTTTAGCTGGCAACGACCAGTCACTCATACTAAGTAATCATGGCAAAAGAGGGTTCCTAGCTCTTGTCATCTAACTAATTTTGGTACAAATCTAATCGAAGTATAAAACAACACAAAGAAAAACAAAGCAGGAAGCGTAGAGGGAGCAATGGAACGTCAAATAAGATAGTACATGGGAGTATTCAAGAGCTCCGTAAATTGCAGTTCAATGGCAATATTAACAACCAAATTGAATATGTCTGTGAAACATAATTGCTTATACACCGAGATTGATTAAAGGCATTCAGTAACTTTGTGGAAGATTGATTTAACAAATTGTTGAATTTTGATATCTGTCTTGTATAATGATGTTCAGAAGGATAAATAAATAGCCAGGCATAGAAAGGTTTTCAAATATATAATGCTATTATTAAGATATCTGTGACTGAATACTCATATTTACAAAAGCGTATGGCCATACGCTTTAGTCTAACACTGAGTCAATGGGGAAAATGAGTCTGGCATTTCCGGTCATTTGCATATGTTTACTTTTGTGAAGCACATGGTGATTTGAAGTCCTTTTTTCCGCATGGGCTTCATTTTTACACCATATTACATACACTGATAGCATGTAAGGCCAGACAGCTCAGATTTTATCAAGCCTCCACAAAGTTACTGAATGCCTTTAAGTCTGTTTCTCTCTCCTTCTTCTTGATTGCACGTGTAACTCCATAGTCATACCCACAGGCGTAGCCAGGATTTTCCAATAGGGGGGGGGGGGGCACAATCGATAAAATGGCGCATCGTCTATGGTCAAAATGCATACTCAAAAGGGGAGGGGGCACGGGCCGGAAGTGCCCCCCCCCCCTGGATCCGCCAATGCCATTAAGAACTGCTACGAACGCCGTACGAACAATTTTTAGACCATTTCGTCAAGAAGGCCGTACGAAATCAGAGTTCGTAGACCGTTCGTAAGTTCGCAGCCTGATCGATGGTCCTATCCAAGATATGTTTTAATCGTCGTATGAAACACCCTCTTAGTAAGGTGGCCGTACGAACGTTTTAAGAACATCGTAAAGCTACGGTCACAAAGGTTTGTATGAACGATGCGTTCGTACGAATCTCACTGTTCGTACAAATTCCAGAGTTCGTAGAGATTCGTAGATGGAGCATAGATTCTTACGGCCATCTTACGAATTTTGTTGTCGCAAGATGGTGGTACGTGCAACTCACAGCACTCTCAAGTCATTCATAAGAAGATGTTACAATTTGTTATATATTTTGTTGGGTTGCAAAAAGGCGCTGCCGTGTACTGTCGAAAATTCTGGGACTGTTGAAAGTAAGGCGAATTAAACGGCGTTCGTACGAAATTCTTAGAAGCTATGCCCCATCTACGAACTCTCGTACGAACCTTTGTGACCGTAGCTTTATACACCCAGATTGATTAAGTCTGTGTCCATATTCTTCTTCTTGATAGAGCTAATTCATTTTGCAAGAGTAAAATTTATAGTCAGGCCACGTTACAATACCTACAGGGACCGGAGTGTATGGTCAATATCCTGTAATAAAATGTTCGCTGCACTTCTGCGAAAAAAAAAAGGTTACAGCGCTCTAAATTTACACTGACGCAGTTTGATCATATACTATTGATACATAAGTATTTATTTCCCTTTGCTATGATGTTAACGAACCTAGCAACGGAGGTTTGTCTCGAATGGGTGGGTTGCGGGAGCGGGATGGGAGCGGGATGGGAGCGGGAACGGGCACACCCTTTCGAGACAAGCCCCCCCCCCGGTTATCTCGAATGGACGGGTTCCCAGCGAGAAGTTCAATGAACGCGCTACTTCGAGACAACCGGGGGGGGGGTTCCTCGAATGGGTGTGTTGAGTAGACTTTTGTAACAGACGTTTTAGAAATTTTATTTATTATATTTTCTTACATCTTACACAAAAGAAAAACGAAAAAAAAAAACAGCAAGAGTACATTTTTCAAAAATTTCTAAAACGTCTGTTACAAAAGTCTACTCAACACACCCATTCGAGGAAAGCCCCCCCCCCCCCCCCGGTTGTCTCGAAGTGGCGCGTTCATTGAACTTCTCGCTGGGAACGCGTCCATTCGAGATAACCGGGGGGGGGCTTGTCTCGAAAGGGTGTGCCCGTTCCTGCTCCCATCCCGCTCCCGCAACCCACCCATTCGAGACAAGCCGCAACGGATGATGTGTGTGTATATACAGAAAACCAATACAGAATATCTGTTCAATAATATAGGATATGCAGGGGCGGATCCCGGATTGTCAACTTTTTGAAAAGGTAGACCCGTATTTTTTTGTATTGCCAGCTTCTCGAAAAGTAGCTCAGTGGGGGGGTATGGGGTCCAGTTTCCCTCCATAATTCTCTGACAAGCAAAAAAGTTTTCATTCTAAAAGGGGAGGGGCACAATCGTCAAAAGTGCAGATCCTTTACGATCATACTTTTCTTCCAAAAGGAGGGGCACGGGCCGGAAGTGCCCCCCTCCTGGATCCGCCACTGGGATTATGGGTAATAGACATGATTTATCAACAAATATATATGTACATACCGGATGATGGAAATTTGGTGATTGTGATTTTTCTCATTTCTTTCGTGTCTAATTGGAACTTTTTGGACCTTTTTTTTTTTTTTTGGCTCAAAGCACCCCCAGTAACAAAATCGTTCCCAGGCGCCTGGCAACTTCTTTAAAGAACAAAGCAAGGGAATATTTTCATGAGATTATTAAAGTAAGCGGCACCTTAAATCGTCATGAAATAGAAAAGTATGTTATAAAGGTTTCAAGGGGCAGAAATATATCATGATTATGGCAATTTTCCACATCAGGAGGGCACTTTTTTCGTCGCAAGAGGGGCACTTTCCAAACTTCATTATATATCGGATTTTATAGAGGTAAAAACTATCAAAAACAAGGACAAACGGTCCAAAGACCGATATTTGTCTTGTGTACATTAAAGTATATACATGTACAAATGAAGATCACATAGTAAATATATATAAAGGTAATCAATTAAAGTAAATAAGGTAGCTTTAACATGTGACAATACAAGACATTAAGTTACTCCAAAGCGGATGAGTTGTTTTGAGGAAAGGACAAATAGCACAAGAAGAAGGAAAAAGGAGGAGAGGGAGAGAAAGAAAGGGAGGAGGAGAAAATATAAGGGAGAAGGGGAGTAACTATCAAGTACATTAACACAAAGAATAAATACAAATACAAGTATAAACCACTTTGAAGGGATGACTATTTATTTTGGATATAATAATTGGGGGGGGGGGTTGCTGTCAGACCAGATTTGCAGACAAGTTAGCTGAAATTTTTTTCGAACAAGCCACAGAAAGGTCATTAAGTTCACGATTTGCGGCCAAAAACTGATAGCCGGATTTTCAAATTTGCCAAGAGATGTTCACATTTTTTCCCCAAGGGTCATCATTATCTTTTGGTTTGCCGACAGCCTTAAAAAGCCGGTAGAAAAAAACATTTCCCTCTAGGCTCTAGCGACACTCCTGTTTTGGGATCAGAACTGCTTCCCCATCATCCATTGTCCTATTCCATTTTCTCCTTTTTCTTTTTCTTCTTCTTCTTTTTTTTTTTCTTCTTCTTCTTCTTCTTTTTTCTTCTTCTTCTTTTCAAAGAGAGACATTGGTTGAAACTATAAACGTTGTGGATTACAGTGTCATTGATGCAAACTGAAAGGTCTTTAAAATATCAGTAGTAGTTAAAGAGGAAACCTTTCACTACCTCTACCCCTCTTCCCCCACCCCTACATTTCACTATTCCCTACCCCTCTTGCTGCCACTCCTGCTGAAATTAACCCCAATAAATGTCCTTAAGTGAGATTGGATTAAGCTTATTCTAAAACGATTTAACATATATTGTATCGGGAAGACAAAGGCGTAATTTCCCGCTCGTTCTCTGCCGAGACAGGAGTAATGATGGGTTTTGAGAAAACTCTTTCATCCTGGCAGGAAGGTTTATGTTCACTTTTAAAGAATTTAAAAACTGGTCAAGATTTATTCCCCTCCAATTACACTGTATATCATAATAATTCCCTTGGCACCAATTCTTCTTTAGAACTGGGGTGGATGTAGGGATGTGGGCATGAACATTAAATTTTCATGTAGGGCTGGGGGTGGGGGCGCGAAGATTCGGGCCCACGTTCTTAACCCCGCTACCAAGTATCCATAATTTTTGGAGTGTAAATCTTGTTTCTCATTTAAATCCAACTTTCACATTATTTCACTAATGGTCTGAAGTGATTTCTAATAGATAATGATTTTGGTGAAATTTGAAAAGGGAAGGGGTGGCAAGAAGGATAAGGCATTAGATTTTAAAAATGTTGTTATGTCTCTCCTTTTTATTAAGCCATTTTCCATTACAATCTGATTTTCTTTTTTCATTTTAAGTTGAACACAAGGCGGAAAATACTATTTTGAGACATTGGTACTATTTATTTTTGCTTTATTTCTTTTTTTTCTTTTTTTTTTTTGGGGGGGGGGGGGGTGGAGGGGGCAAACACACATAAAACGAATAACGGGGGCCCATCTCGCTCAAATGCTTACTCCTTGCATATAGTATACAGCCCCCCCCCCCCCCCCCCCCCCCCATCGAATAGACATATTTTACCACTATCACAAGAAATGGTACTTCAATAGCGCGACGTGTCGAATCAAAAATAGTAATTTAGAAATCGTACTTTAAAGTACCGTTATCATCCATTGTTTCGCATTCGACTTTACTACACGGTACACCTGAGACGGGATCATTTGTCTCCTATGGTTATGGTAGGGTGACACGAGAGGGTAGAGACTTCATGAACATTACTATGTGAAAAAACAATTATGCATAATTTTTGTTCGTGTATTTATTCAAACGAGATATGGTGAAAACTTGAGCTTTGGCTGTCCTGTAAAAGTAAATTGTTTGGGTTTCATGGACGTAATAATAGTTCCTTCAGCTGTATCATGGTTGTAGTTAGGAAAGGAATGCAGCCAAATGCAAACTTTTGCCAGGTTTTGAACACATCATGTCAGCGATAAAATGTTATTATGATATGGAAACATATTATGTAAAACAAATCTGAAAGAAAAGAATTCATGAAAAAGTTTACAGTTTACAAAAATTTTGTTTCTGATAGTGTTTTCTTATCAAACTATTTTTGCCAGGTAAATCTGTAACACTTTAAAAATAATTTGCTATACATGTAATTGATTTTTGCAAATGTATGTTCGTATTGTATTTAGAATGGCCAAGAATATCATTCTCCATGTATATATACCTTTTCTTGTATATTTTTATGTATGATATTCCTTAATAAAGGAAACCTGTGGAAGGGCTAAAAATAAAACAACAACAACAAAGCATTGCACTGGGAAGGTTTAAGATGGGGGTATCCACAGACTTAGGAACTATTGGATTTTGTCGTATTGGGGAAACATAGCTTTCTAGAGCATGTTCGAAACATACACATTATTATTCAAAATTGTTATTGACATAAGACAGATTTTATAATGGACCAGAATTTATGCAGTATCATAACTTTGACATAAGCTTATTATTGGGTGACGGAGCGTAACTACCTGGCGAAAAGTTCCTCCTGATACTGGAAGTTTGCAATCAAGAGCGCCGCCTCCTCTCACAAAGTGAGAAGAGGCGGCGAAAGTTGATTTTCCCCCAACCCCTTCACAGAGGGATGTTATATATCAACTTTCGGGCATCAATACGACACCTTGAAACATTCCAAAAGTTATTAAATGAGAGAAGATTGTGGTCATCTGTTTGTTATTCTAACAATAATTTATAGTAAGTTCTAAGAAAGGGATGACATGGAGCCGCGGAACACAGGAGCATAAAATACAATAATGTATAGATGCATGCTCAAGTTCTGGATATATTATTCAAAGACAAAAGTAATAACCAAGAGAATAAGTCTGTAAAACTTACCTGATAGTACCCATATACTGAATACGTCTGTTTTATCTCGTTCCTCTCAACAGTGCCGATTCATTTCATTACAAATAGTACGCTTCATTATTATCTTTATTATCAGCAAAGGGGATAGAATATGCCGTGATTCTGGACAAATTGCACTTATTACACCCATTGACATCAATATGGTTGTGCTAGCCACTTTTTCCCCCAAAATGACCGCTCCTTATATTTTTTGTGCCAAATCAGATCAAAATGTGTATCAAAATCATATGAAGGGTCGTATTTGACGCTTAAATGTGTTGATTTCAAACAGTCACTCTCCTTGAAAGTATTTTTTTTAAATAATTGTTTTAAGCCCTTCGATAATTTTGGCCACTTTGACCCAAATTTATAATTTCCTCGATTTCTGTCATAAACTCGAATTTCTAGTGAGTAGCAAGCATTGTGACGGTCTTCAATTCAATGAGAATCATCACGAGGGAAGGTTTTATGAGATTATAATTATATTATAATTTTGCACTGACTACAAAATGTACCATCGACCTCACTTATGATATTAGAAATGAATTACCCTTTCATGGAAAGTTGGATTAAGTAGAAGCAGTAAAATCAGAGAAGCAGGAAAGTAAAAGTCTGAGAAAAACCGGACAAAGAATAAGGAAGCTTTGACTTTTTGAAAGTTTAGATTACTAACTACATGTATATGAAGATCCTTGCATTTGCAATGCCTTCAGGATTTGTGAGGTCATACATGGAGAACTTTCCAATTGTGTTTTGTAAATAAATTAATCTAATTATTCCCATTTTTTGGTGAAACAGGCAATTTTCTTCATTGGAGGACACGTAACAACATTTTACCCATAATGTATCACTGATACATTGCAGATACACGCTATAACATTATGATTGTATTACCGTAGAAGAAAAAGCTCATGCTAGAAAAGTCTCATTGCAAGTTTGTCATGTAACATTTATAATGAACATCATCATATATACGTACAAGGTCAATGTACTTACAGCCGTACGAGACTAGAGTATGGGAAGCTGTTCAGATACTCCTGCGAATTGCTATATGAAGAAGAAAAAAATAACAGAAAGTGGGCATATATGGCTTGATACCTGCCGTTCATATAATGCAAGGAAATGCAACTATAAAACAAATCCAGGTTTTAATCCAAAGGAGGGAGGCGCAGTGCGATATTACTAGTGTATGACGTTTTCTCACACTTTTAATGAAATACAAATTATATTTAACCATACAGGCTACCTTTACAAACCACAGTTTGGCGAGAAGCTTAGAATATAAAGCATACATATATAACATAATTATGTAACAAATGAAAGGACTGAATACATGTAGAACTCAATTTGAAAATACGATATTATTCATAAAGTCAACTTCCGTTGTAGGTACCACAAATGTATACATTATTTATTTAAAAAAAGTGATGAATAATGACAAGTGATATGTTTACGTCGTAATACATCTCACGGGTACTATATACATGAGTGTTAATGTCGCATAATGTTAATGTCGCATCCTTTTGACCTTCTGCTCAGTCGCATATTAATTTTGCTATTACTGATTCTGAATCCCTTTTGATACCGATAAAGACGATATGAAAGGAGAATGAAACCCCGGGGGAAAATAAATTTTCTTGAAAAGAGAGGATATAGAGAAGCAAGTTTTAAAAAGTTCCATCAAAATCGGTTACGAATGTAACAAAAAGTTTGAAAAGTCTCAATTTATTTTCTATGGCGATCCTCAAATTGGCAATGTTGCTTCAAAGTGATAGGTTTAGTAGTACAACTCTCCATATGTTGTGTAGACAAAATTTCATATTTTCCCCATTATCTCTCAAGGTGCAGCTTGTCTCCTTCTTAGCTCAAGATATGGAAAATGTATTTGACACAACATTATGTTTAGTTCATAAAAAAGACAAGCAGCATCTTCAGAGATAATGAAGAAAATACTATTTTGAGACATTGGTACTATTTCTTTTTCTTTTTTCCTTTTTTTTCGGGGGGGGGGGCAAACACACCTAAAATGGATAAGAGGCCCATCTCGCTCAAATGCTTACTACTTGCAAATAGTATACACCCCCCCCCCCCCCCCCCCCCCATCGAACAGATATATTTTACCACTATTACAAGAAATGTATATATACCTTTTCTTGTATATTTTTATGTATGATATTCCTTAATAAATGAAACATGTGGAAGCGCTAAAAACGAAACAACAACAACAAAACATTGCTCTGGGAAGGTTTAAGATGGGGGTATCCACAGACTTAGGAAATATTGGATTTTGTCGTATTGAGGAAACATAACTTTCTAGAGCATGTTAGAAACATACAAATTATACATATTCAAAATTGTTATTGACATAAGACAGATTTTATAATGGACCAGAATTTATGCAGTATCATACATGTCATAACTTTGACATAAGCTTATTATTGGGTGACGGAGCGTAACTACCTGGCGAAAAGTTCCTCCTGATACTGGAAGTTTGCAATCAAGAGCGCCGCCTCCTCTCACAAAGTGAGAAGAGGCGGCGAAAGTTGATTTTCCCCCAACCCCTTCACAGAGGGATGTTATATATCAACTTTCGGGCATCAATACGACACCTTGAAACATTCCAAAAGTTATTAAATGAGAGAAGATTGTGGTCATCTGCTTGTTATTCTAACAATAATTTATAGTGAGTTCTAAGAAAGGGATATGGCATGGAGCGGAACACAGGAGCATAAAATACAATATATGGATGCATGCGCAAGTTCTGGATATATTATTCAAAGACAAAAGTAATAACCAATAGATTAAGTCTGTAAAACTTACCTGATAGTACCCATATACTGAATAAGTCTGTTTTATCTCATTCCTCTCAACAGTGCCGATTCATTTCATTACAAATAGTACGCTTCATTATTATCTTTATTATCAGCAAAGGGGATAGAATATGCCGTGATTCTGGACAAATTGCACTTATTACACCCATTGACATCAATATGGTTGTGTTAGCCACTTTTTTCCCCCAAAATGACCGCTTGTTGTATTTTTCGTGCCAAATTAGATCAAAATGTGTATCAAAATCATACGAAGGGTGGTATTTGACGCTTAAATGTGTTGATTTCAAACAGTCACTCTCCTTGAAAGTATTGTTTTTAAATTGTTTTAAGCTTTTCGGTAATTTTGGCCACTTTGACCCAAATTTATAATTTCTTCGATTTCTGTCATAAACTCAAATATCTAGTGAGTAGCAAGCATTGTGACGGTCTTCAATTCAATGAGAATCATCACGAGGGAAGGTTTTATGAGATTATAATTATATTATAATTTTGCACTGACTACAAAATGTACCATCGACCTCACTTATGATATTAGAAATGAATTACCCTTTCATGGAAAGTTGGATTGAGTAGAAGCAGTAAAATCAGAGAAGCAGGAAAGTAAAAGTCTGAGAAAAACCGGACAAAGAATAAGGAAGCTTTGACTTTTTAAAAGTTTAGATTACTAACTACATGTATATGAAGATCCTTGCATTTGCAATGCCTTCATAATTTGTGAGGTCATACATGGAGAACTTTTCAATTTTGTTTTGTAAATAAATTAATCAAATTATCCCCTTTGTGGTGAAACAGGCAATTTTCTTCATTGGAGGACATGTAACAACATTTTACCCATAATGTATCCTTAGCAGATGCACGCTATAACATTATGATTGTATTACCGTAGAGGAAAAAAGCTCATGCTAGAATATATATCATAATATATACGTACAAGGTCAATGTACTTACAGCTCTACGTAACTAGAGTATGGGAAGCTGTTCATATCCACTGGCAGGCTTTGATACTCCTGCGAATCGCTATATGAAGAAGAAAAAATAACAGAAAGTGGGCATATATGGCTTGATACCTGCCGTTCATGTAATGCAAGGAAATGCAACTATAAAACATATCCAGGTTTTAATCCAAAGGAGGGAGGCGCAGTGCGATATTACTAGTGTATGACGTTTTCTCACACTTTTAATGAAATACAAATTATATTTAACCATACAGGCTACCTTTACAAACCACAGTTTGGCGAGAAGCTTAGAATATAAAGCATACATATATAACATAATTATGTAACAAATGAAAGGACTGAATACATGTAGAACTCAATTTGAAAATACGATATTATTCATAAAGTCAACTTCCGTTGTAGGTACCACAATTGTATACTGTACATTATTTATTTAAAAAAGTGATGAATAATAACAAGTGATATGTTTACGTGGTAATACATCTCACGGGTACTATATACATGAGTGTTAATGTCGCATAATGTTAATGTCGCATCCTTTTGACCTTCTGCTCACTCGCATATTAATTTTGCTATTACTGATTCTGAATCCCTTTTGATACCGATAAAGACGATATGAAAGGAGAATGAAACCCTGGGGGAAATAAATTTTCATGAAAAGAGAGGATAGAGAGAAGCAAGTTTTAAAAAGTTCCATCAAAATCGGTTACGAAAGTAACAAAAAGTTTGAAAAGTCTCAATTTATTTTCTATGGCGATCCTCAAATTGGCAATGTTGCTTCAAAGTGATAGGTTTAGTAGTACAACTCTCCATAAATGTTGTGTAGACAAAATTTCATATTTTCCCCATTATCTCTCAAAGTGCAGCTTGTCTACTTCTTAGCTCAAGATATCATGGGAAATGTATTTGACACAACATTATGTTTAGTTCACAAAAAGACAAGCAGCATCTTCATAATGAGAAAATCTGAAATTGTGTGTACAAAACATATTGAGAGTTGTACTACTAAACCTGCCATTTTGAAGCAACATTGCCAATTTGAGGATCGCCATAGAAAGTAAATTGAGACTTTTCAAACTTTCATAACGTTTTCATTTCGTAACCGATTTTGATGGAACTTTTTTTTAATTGCTTCTCTCAATCCTCTCTTTTCATTAAAAAGGATATTTCATCAGGGATTCATTTTCCTTTAAAGATGATAGTAATGAATTCACACTGCAAATTTGTTCATCAAAGTTACCATGGTAATAAAACTATATTTGCATAGGAGAGGCATTGTTGTTTGTAGGTTTTCACTATCATCATGATACTTTTGGTTTGATCAATTAACCCCCCCCCCCCCCCGTTTAGTGGGATGGTGAAGGGATCGAACAATGTAAATTAGAAATACTAACAGAAATTACCAGTGGCACCATGGGGGGGGGGGTCTTGTCCTATGTACAGCCCAAGTACCATTCACACTGAAAGGCAATATTAGTTTGTTGATGAAGCATACATGCATAATTGATTCATAGCAGACTTCTCTTTAAATATAGATAGGTTTCATTTAATTAGCATTAGGGGTTAAACTGGGGAAAGGACTTGAATATCATTGCGGAGTGAAATCAAAATCTAACTATAGAATGGAAAAATGTATAACACGTTGTATTTAGTAAGAAGTCAAGAAGCAATTATTGTAATATAAAAATGTTATCATTACATGTATTAAGTCGAAAATAAATGTGTATGTATGTACCCTACAATGTACAACAGATTGCATTTGCTTGTAGTTCTCCAATTAAAGGTTGCTCAATCATAATAGGGAATGTTGAAAGAAGCGAGAAGTATAGTGGAATGTTTAAAGAAGCGAGAGAGAGAGAGAGAGAGTGATACAGTGGGAAACAGTGGTGGGGAAAATGAGTGAGAGAGAGAGAGAGAGAGAGAGAGAGAGAAACAGTGGAAATATGAGGGTGAGAAACAGACAGTGGGAAATTGAGAGAGAGAGAGAAAAAAAGACATGCAGGGGGATAAAAAAATTATAAAGAATACAGGAGAAAGAGAGAGAGAGAGAGAGAGAGAAGGTGGGGTTAGCAGCTGTGATGAAAAGTGATAAGATTTGGAGGGCTTCCACTGGCATGTTTAGGTTTCTGATATTTTTTTTCTCCTGGTAGGTTAAGTAGTTAATTGAGCGAATTGATAAAAATCTTAGAACATACACTGAAAAATGTATATCTTATGGAACTCTGTGGAACTATGGCATCTTCACTTAGAATACAATATTCAGTTTCCATTCAAATAATAATATTGATATATGTTAGATCAGTGGCGGATTTAGGGGGGCACATCCGGCCCGTGCGCCCCCTCCCCCCTCCCCCACTTTGGAAGAAAAATATGCATTGTGCCCCCTCCCCTTTTAGAACGAAAACTCTTTTTTTTTTTTTTTTTTTTTTTTTTTTGCTTTTCAGAGAATAATGGAGGAAAACTGGACCCCCATATACCCCCACCCACTCGATATCGAAGCCGAAATAGAGCCGTTCCCGATGTCCGATGTGACTGAAATTCAGGTGCTAGTTGTAATTTAGTTCTAGATTCAGGGGGGGGGTGTTCATTAGAACCGGCAATTTCTGAATGTTTAACAATTTTCAGATTAGATCTAACGTTACATGTACAACCATGCCATGTAGATGTATTCACTGGACGTGGATGGGAAACACACTGACTGAAGGCCTAGTGTGTAGATCTACTATACACGCAGTGCGGAAAACTGGACCCCCATATCTCCCCCCCCCCCCCCCCCCCCACCCACTCGATATCGAAGCCGAAATAAAGCCCGGGGGGGCACTCAGATATATGGGTGTACACATGCGCGTCCAAGAAAACGCGTAAAAAGGGGTATTTTTTTTCAGGTGGAACGCGTAAAGCGCGTTACGCGTTAAGGGGTCCAAAAACGCCGATTTTCAACAAAAAAGGGTGCTTTTGACTAATCTGGCCGAACGCGTTTTGGGGGTATATTTTTCACTTTGGCAACAATATGTAAAAAATAGGACATTTTCTGATATTTTCAGCCTTTTCAGGGATTTTTAAGGGGATTTACAGCCCGATTTCAGTTCAGGGAGTGGAGCGCGGCAGTACATGCAGATGAATGCAAAAAAGAGAGGAGAATCGGGAGCAGAGAGTTCTACCGACGCAGCCATAGTGCATTGAAATGTGTTGTTGCTTATAAGTTATAGCGCGCGCTAGCTTGCACTAAGTGAAACGAAACCTGTTTAGGGGGGTTGGATGATGAAAAACCGAGCAAATATCCTCGTTTAGGGGTCTTTTTTCCTCCAAGTATAAAACCTGTTTAGGGGGTATTTTGAAAACCCATGGACACGCATTTGTACACCCATATATCTGAGTGCCCCCCCCCCCCCTGGGAAATAGAGCCGTTCCCGATGTCCGATGTGACTGAAATTCAGGTGCTAGTTGTACTTTAAGTTCTAGATTCAGGCGGGGTGTTCATTAGAACCGGCAATTTCTGAATGTTGAACAATTTCCAGATTAGATCTAACGTTACATGTACATCCATGCCATGTAGATGTATTCACTGGACGTGGATGGGGAAACACACTGACTGAAGGCCTAGTGTGTAGAACTACTATATACGCAGTGCGACGGTTCATTTTAGCCTTACGTGTATTACAGATGGTGCCCGGTGCAAGCGCTGTATATACACGCAGTGCGACGGTTCATTCCTCAGCATATAGCCTTTAATATTAAAGACGGTGCCCGGTGCAAGCTCAGTGTAACGTGAAGCTATCTATGCCTAAGTAATTTCGCTGACCCGAAGAAGGTCGAAAGGACTGGTAACTTCGAAGCTTTACTCGGGGCCTGCCAAAGAAAGTTACGAATTGTAAAAAACCTTTAAATAATACGACCAAAATACCACAAACCACCACCACCACCCCCCCCCCCCCCCTCCCCCTCAGGACAATCTGGGAACAATTTAACCACGTTTAAAAAAAAAACCCAGCTCGATTGAGTGAAAAATCACGGAGAAAAGTGATTTCAAACAAACGGACGGATAGACAGACAGGCATTAGCTAAATTATAGTAAGGATAATTACACTGTAGAATACTTACAGGCAACGGAAGACATGCCCTGTCTCATCTTGTGTACTGTGAAGATTAGAGCAGTCTGCCCGTTTTCCTAAATACAAATATTAGAAGGGCACTACATTCACTTCAAATACTGTACACTGCAAAGGAGGGGTGACCATCACCTTCGGGTGAAGGGCGAATGAATTCATAGACATAATTTTTCTCATTAACACAGTTAGTATATTAATGAAGTGTACACATTGTAGGGGGATGGACGCCCCCAAAGCATCAGTACTGGAAGGAACAATCAAGGGAAAGGTGCATTTTTACAAGAAGAAGAAAACATCCATTACTCGGGGTGAATCAGAATGTTCTGGGTTCACAAATGACAGAATAATATCTTTCTTTGTAATTCATCGATGTCCATGTACCATTCGGAAGAAAAACGTCTCTAAAGAATAGATGCTGCAAAGTGCTTTGACCAGTTTCATAGCTCAACAGATTTGTAGAGATCAGGGCCCTGTTTCATCAATCAATAACAAAATTGCAATAACTGTTATAAGCTACCGAAAGAGTTGAACATGATTGGCTGTGAGCAAATTTGTCATATAACAGTTGTTATTAATTAATAATACGTTTTATTAAATAGGGCCCAGGTATAAGTGTGACTGCAAATATACAAAATGTTAGGGGTCTATGCCTCCACCGGTTATCTGAGATGCATTCAACCTTGTACGCAACGGAGGTAAGGTGTTGGACTTCCTACAATGTGATATGTATTGTTTGTTTTATCAGAGACTGGTCCCCGGTACATTATTCTTAAGGAAGAGGGAGATTTCAAATACTTCATTTTCATGTCGGGAACCATAATTTAAATATGAGCAATGTATAATTATTTTAAAATATACCTTAAGTCATTTATCTTTTTAATTAAATGAAATGAAATTTTGTCGTTCGTTTATAATTTTTCATGATATCCATCTAGCATATAATTTGTTTTAATAAAATTTCATCTGGATTAATGTCATACCAATCAAAGCACCCTAACTATCAAACAGTACTAGCAATCTGTTTATGACAATATTTGTATCCCAGGAACCTTCCACGGTACTGAAATAATACTCGAGATAAACTTGAGGACGACAATGTGTTGACACACTTTTAAAAAATCAAAATAACGTGTAACTTGTCATTCAGGTTTAACATCCAAATCTCACAGAGCTTTATTTGCCATTGTATCATTGAATTTTACAACTGCCCCTGATAGCAGAAAGTGGTAAAAATTACGTGATATTTACGTCGTGGTTTTCGTCTTTTTTACGTCCTGTAATTACGTCAATAAGACGACAACTTGCACCAACGCAAGACGTCAAGAGGACGTCTTATATTGACGTCATCTGTACACTGCAAAAACTGAAGTGCTGAGCACTTTGTGAAGGCATGCATAGGGACTGCACTCAGAGTGCTATTGAATACACACAACGTGCTATTTCAGCACTTTCACGGGAGCTGGAAAAAAAATGATTTGGGCGAGCTTCGAACCAGGGTCCGCTGATCGAGAATTGCTGGCATTACCGCTAGACTAACTCACATTGTACGATTTAGAGCAGAAATTGTTACATAGTGAATTTACGACACCACATAATTCATGTTATCTACTTGACTCCCATGACTAAACTGGATTGCAAGAAGCATTTGCTAGTCCATCGGTAACGTCAGCGGCTCTCAATCAGCGGAACCTGGTTCGAGGCTCGCCACGGTCACATTTTTTTTTTTGCTGGTAAATTAGCACACTACAAGTGCTATAAACAGCATTTTTGTACAAGACGTAGAGATGACGTCAAAATAAGACGTCCTCTTGACGTCTTGCGTTGGTGTAAGTTGTCGTCTTATTGACGTAATTACAGGACGTAAAAAAGACGAAAACCGCGACGTAAATATCACGTCATTTTTAACACTTTCTGCTATCAGGGAAGAGGAATGAAGACGTAGAGATGACGTCAAAATAAGACGTTCTCTTGACGTCTTGCGTTGGTGCAAGTTGTCGTCTTATTGACGTAATTACAGGACGTAAAAAAGACGAAAACCACGACGTAAATATCACGTCATTTTTTCACACTTTCTGCTATCAGGGGCCTTCATAGTAATGAATTTCGAGTCACGCTTAGGTATTTACTTTTATGTTTGCAACGTACATCCGCGTAGCCAGGATTTCATTAGGGGAGGGGCTGACAGACTGCCTGGGCGAAGCGTGTGCCCTAGGAGGAGGGTGCGGGAGGGGGGGGTGTTCCCTCTATGCATAGAAAATACCCCTATTCGATGCTAAATATATATACAAATATACATCTGGAAGTTGTTTTGTTTTGGTTTTGGTACGAGTGTGAGTATGAAAGACTTTCATATGGGTTTCAAAATAAGCTCTTATCATATCATATCCAAGCAAATGAACAATATTATGTATCGATAATTGGAAAGCATCCCCCTCACAAAACCGTAATTTTGCAGATTATAATGAATAGCTCCATGGCCGAAGGGGGGGGGGGGCAAAGTAGTCCCCCTCCCCACGACAATATCTTTTGGTGTACTGCGATCAGCTTTCTAGTGTTCTAAAAAGCAGGGTTCGTCATTCCAACAACTTGTCGCTATATGAAGACATAAGCAGTTTATCTTAAGATTTTAGACACCCTGTCTACCAGTGAGGCCAAAAGCGAGGGGGATTTTTCTCTCTATCGCGGGTGGCGGAAAAATCGTTCTTGCCCCCTCCCCCTCGCAACACCATAAATTTTCAGGGTAACCCCGCTAGTCATAAGGACCGCTATTCATAAAGACCACTTATTCATAAGGACCGCTCTCCATAAGGCGTTACTAAATGAATAGCGGTTTTGTATGAATAGCGGTCCTTCTAAAGGTGCTTCTTTTAGCAAAGAGTTGTTTTTCTGTCCATCCTCACTAGACAAAAAATACATGTTATATGACATCAATCATTTTCCAGTTTTAATGATGAAAAAGTTTGCTCCAAAATATGTAGTTGTAATTTTGAATGATCTATAGTTTCTCACTAGATCGCTTCGCTTCCTCGCATTTCAGTAAATGCAGTGTTTATAAAATATTATACTGTAGGAACGCAGTGTACATCAAGACCCCCAAAGTGATTGGCAGGGGCTTTCTTCTATAGAGGGATAGGGGCAAACTCGTTTTGTTCCCTCCCCTCGCAAGATATTATTATCATTGCTTCATTGTGATAGTTTTCTAGTGCTTTAAAATTCAAAGATGCACATTTCAAAAACTAAATTTTTCTCACTCGGTCGGGGAAGAGTGGGAAGATGCTTCTTTCTATAAAGGAATTGAGTCAAATCGAATTCGCCGCCCCCTCTCACAAGACAAAAATGTAATGATCTACCACCAATCTTTGGCCGCTTGGTCGCTTTTTTAATGCAGTGTCTCGTCTGCACTATAGAGACCATGTCTTCTATGTTAAGTCTTGGACATGCAATCTTCAGTAATAACATGCAGGCTGTGGTTATTATGTTTAAAAGTGTTCCAGAAGGCAAATGTAAAGTCTTTTACCCAGGGACGGGACCCCCTCCCACCCCCCCCCCCCCCCTATCCCCCAATATCCTTTGTGATCTCATTATTGCCTGATGGCCAAAATACAGATTTGGTATATAGGCTGGTATGCTCCGTAACGTTTTAATACTACATAGAGCGATTTTAATCTATCGATCGCTAAGCTCCCCTGAAGGAAGCGCGATGGCTCAGTGGTAGAATAGTGGTCTCGTAACTGGGAGGACCCTAGCCTTTTGACAAGGCCCTCGTGACTTGGCTATTTGTCTCGGCAAGTAAGCTAGTAGTGGCTGCATATCAAGACTAGCCGCCCAGCCCGGTGAATGCACGATCGAGCGAGTCGCGAGGGCCTTTTGGAACCTGGCCTGTATTTCTTATACTATCCTTTGTTCCTAGCGAGGATCTGCTACCTTATAGGTAGGAGCCAATCGGCGAACGTATCTTCGCATGACGTCAGCATAAATTTGGTATGCAAATTCGCCTTCATCTCGAGCTAGCTAGCTCGCTCGGCACCCGAGCAAGCAAGCCCCGCAGATACCGTTGTGATTGGCCGATAATCCTCGGTAGACGTGTTAGCATACGAATGTCAACTCGTGAATAATTCATATCGGACGATGGAAACCCTGGGGGCCGTTTCACGAAAGCGTCATAACTCCAGCACGGCGACAACTCATGCGCTATCCCTCAACTTGTCCGCGAGGTGTTTCACAACACCGTCTTTGCCAAGATGAGCGACAAGCTCGCCGACAAGAGAGTTGTCGCTGCTCTGGAGTTGTCTTATCTTTTTTATTCGTTGGAAAGCGCCTCCACAGTTCATTAGTGGCGATTCTATGAGATGCGAAAGATGTAGTTTCAAGTAATAATATTAATTCTTAGCTCATCGTTTACTCGTATGTACACTAGTTAAGGTTCGATCTAAACCTTTTTTCAAAAATCACTTTTAAATATATTTTGATCAGTTACGAGGGTGGGGCATGATTAGTATCATTTAAACATTCACTGCAGTCTGTCTCTTTCTGCTTCTCTTCCCCTATATATATATTCCCCTCTCTGTTATTCCTTTCAGCTCTTAGCTTTTCTCAGTCTTTCATACAGGCCCTGCCCACCCGACGGCATCCTCTTATTCTTCTCTTTCAGCTTACTCTCTCCCCTCTCCATCCCCCTCCCCTCTCTCTCTCTCTCTCTCTCTATCTCCCTCCCTCCCTCCCTCCCTCTCTCTCTCTCCCTCCCTCCCTCTCTTTCAGGTTCTCGAGTCTCCCCTCTCTCTCTTCCTCTCTTCACCTCTTTAATTTTCGTGTATAAATAAATGAAATGCTATAAAATAGAATTTGAAAGATTCCATTCATTGTCTTTATACAAAACTAAATATTCAACAAAGGATTTTACTCGTTGTATCACAAAGATTCCAAACATTAACCTTTTTGCGCTATGATAATTCAATTTTGTTCTTTTACCGGTATATTCTTTTATGTCTTTAATTTATCATTTCGTTCATGCACTCATTTGTTAATTCCTTCAAAAATTTACTCATTCACACTGGTTCATTCGTTCAGTATTATTTTTATCTAAAATTAAATGATGAAACAAACAATATAGTCAATGAAACATAATAATGCATAATGATTAAATAAAGAAATACTGAACATTTCAAAGAGGAATTTCCTAAGTCTCGTTTTAGGTGTCTACTTTAGAGCAAAAGGAGAAGGGAGAAAGGGACAGAGAGAGGGAGAGAGAGAGAGAGCGAAAGTGAAAAACAGGAGGGGTGGGCGGAGAGAGAATGCATTGTACATATATTATCAGCAAATATTAATTTGAAGTGAATGATAAAATCACGGACATGGTTGTCACTGTCATATATTAGGCCTACCCCTCTCTCTCTCTCTCTCTCTCTCTCTCTCTCTATCAATCTAAATTTCAGGGGAAAATATATTTTGAAAAGATTAAACCAAATTGCGGGAATGATATTGACGGATGCACCTCTCTCGGGGGTATGAAACGAATGAAATCACAATTTTATAAATATAGCGAGATAAATATTATCAGTTTGAAAGTTGCCACACATCGTTCTCCATAGCATATTAATAGTCTTTGACTTCCATACCCATCTTACGTTTCATGAACGTAATAGAAATGACTATAGTTACAACTTTAGTATAAATATGCTTATGGAAATAATCATAACAAATATTCTATTAAGTACTTTAATAATTTGCATGATTATTCCAATAACAAGTTATTTGGAGTAATATTCTTGTAAAAACTCAATGTCAATTTATTAAAATGAGTTCTTAGCGCTAAACTATCACATTATGGTGTCCTTCAACCCACGTTCAATTTACCGGTAGCAAAAAATGTGAATACTGCGATTTTCTTTTATTCAATTTTTCTAAAAAGACTAAGAGCGGAAAAGATGAGGTATAATTGGTCTACTAAATTTATAAAACATTTTAATGGGAAATTCATGCATGTTTCAATCATAACCAACCATTTAAGCCCCAAAACGTAATTTAAATTTTCTGGAATAAGCCGAGAGGATCATGAGAAAGACTATATTCTCGAACTTGCGGTATCGATAGCTTGTCTGTCATTGCTTTGTGAAACAGTTTGTCGGCAAGCGGACATCTCCGGTGAGGCGCCGACAAAGATATGACTGTCATGGAGCTGGCGTCGTGAAACGGCCCCCAGGTTCCAAAAGGCCTCTCGACTAAAGTCGCTCGATCGCGCGTTCACCCGGGCCGTGTTGATTCTTTTCGTCGCCGGCTAGTCTCATCTCAGCCTTCTCAGGCACAGCATGACGAGGAAAATAGCCAAGTCACGAGGCCTTGTCAAAAGGCTAGGGGGACCCGGGCTCGAAAACCAAGCGGATGCGCTAGTGTCCTTTGGCAAGGCATTAATCCGCATTACCTCAGTCCCTCGGAGAGGACTTAAACCCGTCGGTCACCTGGTTGCTTACTAACATGCATACACATGATTCCTTAGCAGTCAGGTAAAATAAACCATCAAACCTTTTCAAACTTTTCAAACTTTTCAAAAGACGGAATTTGGTTTCCAACTGTCCGAAGGTTTGCTATTTTAAATTAGATGTTTACGCATTTGTATGAAAGTATTCTATCATGCCAAATTTGGATACATAATTTAGCAGAGATTTTTTTTCTCACTTCCTCGCATGATACAATGTAAAAAGTATGAAGCCTATAGCTTATTATGTTCAAAATTTTGAAGTATGCTGTGACTTTCCTGTGTGTTTTAAGTTTCTCTTTACTAATGCAAAATTTCAATACTATGAGAGCAGTTGTTTGGTCAATTATGCTCTCTCGCCTATAATAAACTTATTCAAAAGTCATATAATCATGATAATAGGCCTACTGCAGAAACTCTGTTCTATTGATAGAAAAAATGTAAATACGTTGTACTATGCCCAAAATATGCTCTAGGAGGCTATGTTTAAATACTACAAAATCAAATAGTCCGGGAGACATTGGACTTTAATCAGAATGTTTGCTAGAGAAGGTTTGAAAAGTGTATCAAGGTAAAACTCTTCCCCTGAATCAAAAAATGTCTTATAATAATAATAATAATAATAGATACTTATATAGCGCAAAATGCTAAAGCCTCTTATGAATCCTACTGACGACATTGTGGTCATTTTGCCCAGATTTTCTTGCAACATTTTGGCCAAAAATGAGTTTTTCGGTCACTTCTGGTAATTTATCAGCAAAGAAGGTTTGATAGGCCTATCACATGTAAAAATGTGCCCTGATTCGGGAAAAAGTGGTTTTATTGACAACTAACAACGGAGTGGTAATTTTGGCTACTTTTTGGCCAAAACTTTTGGTAAAATTTTCAAAAATTTTACCAAAATGTGATCAATGCTTACTTTTCAAATGTCTGCACCATCTATTTTTCGCAAAATATTGTGTACAAAACTTGCAGGAAATTTATTACCATTTCTTATGATACCAAACATTATTACTTTACCCAACTTTATGCATAAGAATTATTGAAAATTACATTGGAGTTTCTTTTTTGTCCATTATGTTTTTATTTCTCATTTGTTTACCATTGTTTAAATGTTGAAATAAGGTTATATCTTTTGAAAAATCTGCAATTTTCTCAGGAATTTTCTATGGTAGCATACAATTATAATCATATATTTAGAATGCTTGATTTATGCTCAAAATTTGATATACATTGACTACCATATACCTTTCCTATGGTCGAGCAATAGGTGAATGAAAATGACAAGTCTATCTGTCACATATACGTGCCATCGGCACTGAAAGAGTTAAGCCACTAACAAATAATTCGTTGGAATTATTGTTTATAAAAACAATAAATAACAGCTTATCGTACATGTATTATCAAATTGTAATAATTCATGTTTTCCTTACCAAATGACCGCATTCGTATTTGGCATTCATGTTGGATTAGCCTACATCTTGGTCCTGCAAAGTTTAATCAAAAAGATAAAATGAATCAATGAAGTCTGAGGTAAGAGAAACCTAGGGCCTGGTTGAAACCTCACCCTAGGTTGTAAACTTAGTTCACCGATTTATGAAATGCCTAATGTCTGTCATTTCATCCTGCACATATCACCATAAAATCGCAATAAAATGAAAAAACATTATTTCCATTTCTGTTTTATTTTTCAAAATTGTATTAATCTCGTATTGTCATTCTATTACATAATAACGTTCTATTGGCCGTTCATAAATCAGTGGGCTAAGTTTAACGTATCAGGAAGCCGCTTTCAAGAACATTTGCATAAATGTTTAAAGTACACGACAGATTCATCGAAATCCACTTACAGTGTTTATTGGCGAATTTAGGGGGGGGGGGTTACAACCGGCCGGTGATTTTTTTTTTAATTAGATAATAATAATGATATGGGGTAAGCAATAAAACCGGGACATTTCATTATTAGCTAGTGTTTCACTTTAATTTGGAAAATTAAAAACAAAAACAAACACGAAGACGGTCACGAAACAAGGTACATAGTGATTTCATATACATGTCTGCATGCTGTCCATATATGTGCAACATAATTTGGGAATAGTTTTAGGCTAAATGACTTTTATTCACAGAGCATATATTTCGGTCCAAGTCCCCTTTTAAACATAACTTTCAATGTATGTTTGCTTATTAGACTGTTCTTCTTTTGGAATGTTAACAAAAAGTAAAAGCTTGGGGTAAAAAATAAAGTATTAAACTAATTTTCAGTGCGTATAAAAGAGGACACATTGAAAATATAACAACATGATTAATTCACGATATCGTTACGGTTTTTTGTTATTAAACCATGGCTGAGGGTGTGTTTAACCGGCTGACATCTGACCATACTTGTTATTTTAGGCTTGCATCGGTATTGGCTATTTTGTGGAAATTTGCAAAAATTTGCGCAAAAATGCCTCATTCTAGAATTTGATCAAAATGTATATCAAGTATTAACTGCATGTGCTCTGTTAACTATCAGTTATTGATATGAACTACCATTAAATCCTTATCCTTATTGCCTAGCCGTGCACAACCATGGTTTCGTATCCAGAAATTGATTTAGGGGAGGTGACTCGATCTCCGAAAGACAAGGGCTAAATGTATCTGGGCAGCTCCATTCTTGTACAGGCACAGCCTGTTGTACTGAAATTTTTATTGCGCCTTCGCGGAGCTACACCAGCTCCACCCAAGGGCCAATACTGGATACGCCACGCCCCAACAAAGACCACCACGACCACCACCATTGTAGGTAGTCCTTCCTGCAGAAATCAATTACTTGGGGTATATAGTTTAAGCCTAGGCTTACGACCGTTTGCCGACTTTCGACAACCACTGGTCAGTAATTAGTTGTCAGAAATCGCTAAGAGATTTTTGTCAGTCTTTAAAAAAGTTGTCAGCGGCTGGCGACTGGTTGTCGGAACATATAGCTTGCGAGTTTGTTTGCATCGAAAAGCTTTTCGATGAAGCAGCGTAAACCTCCAGCCGACCAAACTGGGTGTGGAGAGGTTTTCCTGGGTTTTTCCAAGGGTGGGCGACAGTTCTCAGACTGATCTAGCCGACTGACCTTTAGTGTTTGTCTTCGTTTAATAATCAGGTTTTTTTATTTCACACAATTCTATGTTTCCAGATCAAGAATTTCTTCTACTCTGTTTAAGAGTCATCAATATAGGTAACAAAAATGACAAAGAAATCCTGCAGATGTCTTGAATTTTAAATAATTTTCTATATTAATGATTTTTTTGGATTTAGTCCTTTTTGCATGAAAAGTTGGATTTTAATAGTCCCTTTTGCATGAAAAGTCCTGAGGGGTAATAGCTGTACACAAGGTTTATCATGAACATGAAACTAATATACCCCCTACCCTTCCTATTGGACTGTTGGAACCTCTGCCCGATAGAGCAACAACTTGAAATTGATTGATATTTGAGCCCCAGTAGCAGTTAACGCCCTAGTAAGGTCGTTCATTGCTAGTCCCCTGTCTACTTTCACAGCTCTGTCCATATAACCAGACAGCGGGCTTGCCATACATACCTTCCCTTTCACATCACAACATTCATTCTTCATTACTATCATCAACATTATCGTAATCACCATCATCATTATCATCACCATCATTATCATCATTATAATCATCATCGTAATCAATTTAATTATCTTAACAGTTAACATCGTTGATGCAATAATAAAACTGTAAGCATCAGCTAAACCATTTTCGACTTCAAGCTCTCTTCAAATCGCTTTCACATGCAAATCAAAAATACAATGATCAACACAATAGCATGTACAGCGCAAAAATATATCATACAAGAGACAATTAAGTGCAAATTTCATTATTAATTTTCAACTCAAGTAACTTTAACACTTTTTGGCAAGAAAAATATACAAATTACAATTTATTTTTTTTTAATCAGAAGGCATGAAAATAATCAGTCCATGCAAAGTTAAAAAAAAAAACCAGTAATGACAAATTCATTAAAAATGTTTGATGCTTGTATTGCTAATTAGTAAACAGAAAATTTTATATTGAATTGTAGTGAGAGTTTATTGAAAAGTTGTCAAGAAACTTTACATACACTTCAAACAAACTAGTCATGTGTGACTAAATTACTTGATCATCTACACTAAGTCAAATTTGAAGAAAAAACATTACTAAACTGTCACAACAGAGATTAAGAATTCCACAGAATAAATAATATGTTGAAATTATTTTACAATGACAGACCAAAACTGATTCGTTGTCAGTGACAGTGTACACTATGCATCGATTACAAACATGAAAGTACACACAAGGGACTACAATCTGCATTATGAATAGGCCAACTCGCCTTCGCCACTATTTCTTTGGAATTTTGCTTGGTTTCTTTGGCATTCCCTTTCATTTTTCTTTTTTCTGGGATTTTATATCTGCAAGCTCCATCACAGTAGAATTCAGTGAAGTAATCAAAATCTTGATGAAAGCAATAATTTCATCCACGTATCGCGGAAAGCTGAACAGATTCTCTCACACTTGTAAAGAGTACTATGCCTACCTGGTTTGTGTGGCGATTTCTGATTGGTCAATTAGGACAGTGATTAGGATACAGGATATATAAAATGGATATAGGCCCTTTGCATGAAAGGTATTTTGGATTTAGGCCCTTTTGAATGAAAACATGAATTTCATGTCCATTTTTAATAAACTTCCTGAAACTTTTGGGAGTTGGACTATAGTCAGTTTGATGCAGATGGTGAATGTCTATTTAAGCATGCAAAAAAATGCCAAATGATAAAAAATTGATTCAGTCCCTTTTGCATGTCAGCTCTTCATTTCATGATTCCGAAGGTTCATAATTCTGAAAATGTAATAGAACCTTACGTCGGAAATACCGTGATTTAATGAACCTTCAGAATAATGAACCCTATGTTATTTCGTAATTATGAATCTTTGGAGTAATGCCATAATTGTCCGGAATAATGAAACAAATTCAGAATTACTGTTTGTGAATTACGAACCTTCGGAAAATCGGACCTTCGGAAAAATAAGTGCCCCCACCTCCCATTTTATCAACGCTTACACTGCCTCTCGACACTCAGATTTACGTGTATGTAAATGAGGTCTGGTATTGAGACACACTGTAAAACATATTAGGTAAAAACTGCCAACATTATATATATAAATATATATATAAATCTCACTTATAAAGCGCCTTTTCATAAGATAACAGATAAACAAAGAGAACAGTATCATAGAAAATAGCATTACGTAAGTACAGAGATATTGAAAAAAGGAGATGTGTTTTCCGACACTTCTTAAATGACGTGAGAGTTCGGCAATTCTTTAATGCAAAAGGTAGGGAGGTGCAGGTTTTGGGGGCGATAATCGAAAAAGCCCTATCACCTATCTGTTTACTGGTTCGAGGGACGGTAAGTGTATTACTAGTGGCCGAGCGTGTGATGTACATGGATGTGCGCGCATGGAGTAGATCCGATTAGGGTAATTATGACTACGTCCGACCAAATATTGGGCAATTATATGCCCAACTCGGACGATTTTTGCTCAATTTGTAGTAAAGATGATCTTAAGTGTCCGAAACATTACATAAAAGGGCACAAAATTGCCCAAGGTGGTCGGAACATGAAAGTGAAAGTACCCTTATGTTAAGCAATTTTTCAACCATTTTTTTTTTTTTACAGTGCAGCTCTTTGATTGAAACAATCATTTTCAATTATGGTTATGACGGAAAACAATTCTCCAAGAACAAAGGAAAACTTACATTGATTGTTCTGGACTACAGATCAATTATATCTGTCAAAAGATTTTAATCCTTTTGAGACACTTGACATTTTGTGGTTTTGGCTCAAATAACTTTTGATTCAGAGCCCTAAAAATATACCAGATGCATGAGTAGAAAGATAACAAAAATCTGCAAACAGTGTGTCGATTTTTGTTGCCTACCATTTTGCGTTTGATGCCAAGAATTTTAAAGAGGAGAATAAGCCTTAACATCCTTAAACTGGCAACACATTTAGAGGTTCATAATCATTGTTTTTTTCATCAGAACTTTTTCGTCAGATTTCCTAACCATATATGTTTTCAAAGACATTACATTTATTAGAACCATGGATCATTCAAAAAATAGTGTTGCCTATTTGAAAGGTGATCAATTGTACCCTTAATTTTTTTTTGTCATGAAAGGGTTAATATAAAACGTATACGCTCTGAGTAATGGGCAAAACCGACCAGCTACTCCAGATTCATATGTATAACAAACGGTCTCATGTAAGTATGGGTCAATGTGATTTGAAAAAAGATTTTGCTATGTTTTGTTATTATTTTGAAGGTCGAAAAAAAAATCTCCTACATAATAAACGATTTGGAAATAACTCGAGCTAGTTTCTCAAATTGATGTAATGTCATTTTGTATTGTTTAGCTTTCAGACCATAAAAATTAAATGCAATAATGAAAAACTTGCTGAAATTCTTATTTACTGAAATATTGTGCACACGTGGGACATGGTTGACTTTCAAATTTGTATTTTCATTTCATTTATATTTTACTTTGTTGTTGTTATTATTATTACTATTATTATGATGATCATCAGCAGCATCATCATAGGTTTTAATTATTCAGTGTTAACCCATTTGGACTCTGTTATAACCTGCTTATTATTATAACCAGAAAATGGCAAAAGACAAACCAACATCTCTATCAGCTCAAGTTATGTGACAGGAAGAAAATCTCACCGTTTGAAGTTTCAGTGGGAAAAGCCTTACATATGGCAGGGTAGCAGGGTCCTCTCAGGACAACCATGTCACCTGGTGATTGTTGTATTCCTGTTAAAGATAATAAACATGCCAATTGTGTATAGTGAATACAGTAATCCAAACTTTCGAACATTTCAAAGCATGATTAGTAATTGTGTTTCCATCATCATGATCATCAAGAATCGATTTCAAGCAATCACAGTATCTTTGTCATTATCGAATATTCAAAAAATCAAAAACTCTTTAGGGAAAGGTAATATTTACTCAAGTAAGTCTGACACAATTGCAACACATTTCATCGTAATAGAATCAAACTGTTGAAACAAAAATTCAAACGTTGGCCTGGTTTTCATTACCAAAATCTTTACAAAACTCTTTTGAATCGAAAGCACAATAAAGAACTATTTTGGAGATAATGATTTGAGGTTAAGGAATAATGGTGAAGAGGTCCCACATTCATACCTAGAAATAATGGAAGTTCGCAGTTCAGTTAATCACACTTCTCTGCATAGCAAGGATTATATCAATGGATTGCATAGGGGTTCATTGCTTTCTTCAAGGTGGACACCGGAATGTTTTACTTATTTCATTCATTTTTGGTTTCCATTATATATTTTGGGTTTTGTTTTGCAACAGAGTGTTTATTAAACACTTTAATATTATTCCGATAGGGAACACTATTTGTGTGTGTGTGTGGCGGGGGGGGGGGACATATCCCCAGCCCTCTTTGTGTGAAATACTGATAAACAAAACAAACCTTAACAACATGGAAATACATGTTCTTCCAGACCAATATACGAGCCCATCAATAATTTGTAGACTGCTTAAAAGAAGAAAATGAGTAGCTTATGGAATATTGATGATATGAAACTATAACTAAAACCTCCTCACACGCCCCCACACGCCCGCACCCCCTTCCACACACACCCATTATGGACCCACTGTACACTATTGTGTATAACCATCAAGGTTCATTCAATGACGACATAGTCTCACCTCCTGTCGAATTAATGAGATTCAGTTGAAGCTGAAATCCCATCTTAGTAAGACGCCCATTACTGGTAAACTGCATCCAACCTGTTAACCATTCTAACCTGGAGAGGAAAACGGGCAATATAGGGTCACATTTTATCGATACAGATTCAAAGGTAAAAGTGCTCCGACTACGTCTACGGATGAATTAACTTAAAAGAAAGTGTTAGTCGCTAATCAGTCAGACCCAACTTCGAAAAACCGAGTACAGGTTTATACTCCGAAAACGGTGTATAGAGCAAGATGAATATAGAGCCCTCATCGTTCAGTGCCAGACAGAGTGTACAAAAGGCATGGGGAAAACCTGCAATGTCGACGTGCTGTTGATAATATAATTTTCAAATATAATCTGCGGATATATTTATTTCAAATGTTTGTCATTTGAAAGTCATTTCATATGGCGAATCATTCACTTTGAAGGTAATTGACAGACAACATTATTTTTTAAGAATAATATCGTTGGCAGGTTGACTTTGCAAGATTTTCCTCATGCCTTTTGTACACACTTTCTCCCACTGAGCGATTAGGGTTCTATATTCACACGCCGTTTTCGGAGTATATACACTGTAAAAACTGAAGTGCTACTTTTTCGGTGCTCGTATAGTGACTGCACCTGAAGTGCTGTTTTAGCACTTGCACGTGCTAATTAACAAGCAAAAAAAAAATGTGACCGTGGCGAGCCTCGAACCAGGTTCCGCTGATTGAGAGGCGCTGATGTTACCGACAGACTAACAAACGCTTCTTGCAATCGAGCTTCGTCATGGGAGTCAAGTAGATAACATGAACTATGTGGTGTCGTAAATGCACTACGTTACAATAAGATCTGCTCTAAATCGTACGATGTGAGTTAGTCTAGCGGTAATGTCAGCAATTCTCGATCAGCGGACCCTGGTTCGAGGCTCGCCAGAATCACGATTTTTTTTAAAAACGAATGTTTAGCAGTTTAAGGAGCCGGTCCAGCTCCCGTGAAAGTGCTGAAATAGCACGCTGTGTGCATTCAAATAGCACTCTGACATGTCTGAGTGCAGTCCCTATGCAAGCACTCAGAAAGCACCTCCAGGTGCTGAAAACAGCACTTAATTTTTTAGAGTGTACCCGTGCTCGGTTTTCAGAAGTTGGTTCTGACTGCTAATAATGGGTCTGTTCTTCTACACTTCCAATTCAACTACGCAATAATTATTGCTGCTAATTATAATCGATATACTAAATACAGCCGCGGTGATGGTATAGTTTGGTAAGTAATGTAGTATGCTCTACGTTATGGAATAAGTGAATGCTTTCATATGAACCTTATATCTGAAGGCAATACGTCACCAGAGAGCTCCATCTTCTCGCTCCCAGGCCCAGGGTAGGTGGGTGAATCTCCAGTCCCAATTATAAGGGGGTCATAATCTTGTTCAGTGCTGAAACCTAAAAACTGTATGAGTACATGGTAGCTCGGTGGTGCTGTGATGTACCACATGTAGACCAAGCTGGTAGAATAATTTGAAGGATAGTTTGGAGATGAGATGATCTGGCTTACTCCAACAGAGAGATTCACGTTTTCCTCTGTAAACAAGGTTTAGTGGGAAAATACTTGATAAAATAGGTGTCTTCGACTAAGCGGGGACATTTCACTGCATTTAATCCGTACAATCACTTTCTCTCGTCGTAATTGCACAAAAGTGATACATTAACTTCTTCGCAATAACATACATTATAGTCAAATATCACCAATCCAATGATTGTTACCAGTACCGTAAGTCATCGCATAGTCAATGTTCATAAAAACATAAAAATGAAGACAACTTCCAGGGGATGAAAAATAAATTATTGAACGCATTTCTAATATCATAAGTGTAGGTATCTTAACTCTCAAAATCTAATCTAAAACGCTTCAGAACATGCGCGTTTACAGAGTTCGTGTATTCAACTATTGCATAGTGATTTTCATATCACAATTTACACTTGCTTTACGACACATCACAGCAATGTCTGCAATTGAAACATGTTATATGTAATGTGCATGCATGTACATTAAACATAAATCGCAAACCACTATTCAGTATTCAGCTCTGTATTTCAAGAGTGGAAAGCTAAATTTTGCAGCATAATCATGCTCACCTCTTTCTTCGTATCACTGCCCATTCTTCTTTCTAATAAGTGCCCTTTTCACCTTCTGACAAGTGCCCCTTTTAAGCTCAGATAAGTGCCCCCTTTGAACCCCAACTAGTTTTCTCTGATTGGTGCCCATTTTCCGTTCTAATAGTGCAATATCTCCTTATGATAACTGCCCTTTTCACCTGTGATAAATGCCTCTTTTAAAGTGTCCCTTTAATTCCGATCAGTGCCCCTTTTTCTTTCTAATAGTATTATGTTTTCTCTTTTGATAAGTGGCCCTTCTGTTTTTTGATAAGTGCCCTACCTATATATATATATATATATATATATATATAATGTATTATACCTATACACTCCGATGTCGCTTACTGTTTCCTAAAGTCCACAAAAGAGCCAAATACTTAGCTCCAAATAATCAGAGAGGCTCCATAATAATAGATCCCCCTACTGATATCAGCTCAATGAGAGGCAGTGGAGCAGGGGGCAGGAGCAGCACAATTTCCTAAATTATACAAGAATGAGCAGTGCCCCTAAATCATAACAGGTGAAGGAGGACAATTTTTTTCCCCTAAAATTTGTCCAAAGCTCGCTCGCTACGCTCGCTCGCATTTACCATTGCCTTCTTATCGCTGCTATTCAAAATATCTTCAACATGTTAAGACATAAACAATGTGTCGAAAATGATCATCGATAGTGTATTAATCAGAATGTAGCAGTATACTAATGTCTCAAAGTGGCATTTCCGCCTTGTTTTCACGCTTTGTAGGTGCCATCCCCCCCCAAAAAAAAGTGCCCCTTTTGTACAAAAGTGCCCCCACCCCCCCCCCCCCCTTTTGAAAGACGCTCCGCCGCCCCTGGACGTGATTAAAGGGTAAGGATACAAGTTTTATCTTAATTGCGATATGTATTAAAATGTGTAATGTGCTATGCAGATCGAGCCTCATTATTTTCAGCTTTCATTTATGTTCTGTTGTTGCAACGTTTCTTTCCATATACATATTTGCTATAATTTTTAAAGCCTGATAAATTGTCAGCTCCATTTACAACCCGATTATCTAGTTGCGGGATGATCAGTACTAATGAACATAAAGGGAGATGTTTCAAACCGGGTCCGGCCGCTATTCATAAGGACTGCTATTAATAGAAAACCACTATTTATTTAACTCGCGTTATGAATAGCGGTCCTTATGAAGAGTTATTGATATTGAATGGAGGTCCTTATGAATAGCGAGGTAATTTTTCTATGGTTTGCTCTCTATTTAGAAGGACCACTATCCAAAGAAAACCGCTGTTCATGTAGTCAGGCGTTATGGAATAATTGGTCCTTATGACTAGCGGTCCCTATAACTAGCGGGGTAAGCCCTTTTAAACATGCATTTTGTCATCAAAGTCGCATCTGATGATTACACTGAATTTCATTGTGACCCGCTTAAAAAAACATTCTTTCCTTATATAATTTAATTTTTAATTGTTTTATAGATATGGTTACATGTTATGAGATATGAGTGACTGTTATTATGAACATGATTAAAATTCAACATACTAGTAGTCTTTTTATAATGCATTGATATGCATGATTAACTCTAACATTCATTATATTCACTGTTAATATACATTCATAAACGTGTGTTTGCCCCCCCCCCCCCCCCCCTCTATAAACCGGCCAAAAAACAAACTTTTTGAATATTATTTTCATTTAAAAAAAAAATCTTCCTTTGCTACTCACAATTAAAAAAGGGTGGTCAATCTGTGTTTCATCGATCACAAGCTCAGAAATTCTTAACCTACTTATTCTTCATCGGACTTCCCTTAAACCTTTGCTGTTCTGCTTCTCACGTTGTATGCTTTTTATGTGAAAGACCCTGCCATCAAAATGCAGTGGATACCTGCTGGCGTGCAATTCTACATACATCTCATATTATATTTAGGTATTTAAACTTCTAAATATGTTTCATAGATTTTTGAATATTTTTTGAAATAATTTTCTACAACCTGCTAAGCCACACCCACTTAAACAAAAAAAATCCTCCAGACCATTTGTCCCCTGTGACATCATGTCAATCATCAGTGAGCTAATAGCGATTGTACATTCCACTATTCTACAATACAATATACAGTGATCCCCCAGCTGAGCACACACTCATAATATAATTGCATATGCTTTCAAACAATACCTCCTCATTGCCTTTGTTTTCCTGCTGATACTACAGCATGTCTGACATAGCAACTCATATGTTGTTATTGTATGTTGTATTGTAACAGTTGTCCGCTTTAAAAAAGTCAACTACCAATTTCACTTGCAAAATCGTTATTAGCTCACTAATGATTGACAGATGATGTCAAATGGGGCAAATGGTCTAAAGGATTTTTTAAGAGGGTGGGGCTTAGCAGGTTGTAGAAAATTATTTCAAAAATATTTAAAAATCTATGAAATATATTTACAGTTTAAATATCAACATATGAGATGTAGGTAGGGCTGCCCACCAACATGTATCCACTTGCATTTTGATAGCAGGGGCTATCAAAATCGACTTGATATCAGGGTCTAGCCTCACTAGAGGGATAACATCACACCAAATTTAACCATAGCACCAAGGTCCATCTCACGTCAGTCACAAACTAAAATAGAAAAAAAAAAACGAAAAAATAGAACGATCGCAAAGTGTTTCAAAAAACCAAATGGCAATTAATAATTAAAGTGTTAAACTTCCGATATTCAGGCAGCCACCACTTTATATTCGGGCAGCGAGGAGAACAAATATCCACATATTTGGCAGCGAGGTTCCGAAGATAATTATGTAATTTCTGTATGTAACTTCTATACATTTTCACTGCGAAAAATTAAAACAAAATGCTCGCTCGCTTCGCTCGTTCGCCAAAAAATTTGAAAGTGAAAATGTGATGTTCGTGCAAACGGCGTCAGCCCCCTGCTTGCGAAGATATGCCTGTATGAACAGGATCTCCACATCTGTGATTTTATTTTATTATTATTTGTGGGGGGATTATGGGCAGCATTTTTGTTTTATCATTTTTCAGTACACCTCGTGATACCCTCAAAA